>JAIUCT010000022.1:1747652-1820871 GCA_021307375.1 Tetraneura akinire | reverse complement strand
TATTATTATTATTATTATTATTATTATTATTATTATTATTATTATTACATTATATAATATGTGTCATGCACGTGTATAATTCGCCACGGTAAAATAATAATTAATAATTATATTATTAATTATTAATATATTATCTTTTGGAGATTATTGGAAAAATTCGAATAAAATATTATATCGTTATATTCCAAACGAGAAATAAACGCTAATTGGTACGTCCAAGATGAGAAACATCGTCATAAATAATAATATATTAAATTATTATATAGGTAGCTATAATATTATACATATTATATACGAGTTTAATAGCGAGACAAACTAAAAGAGCGATGATAAAATACATGACAGACCATATATTATTATAGTTTATACTATATTATTAAAAATAATAATTATATATCATCAGTGGCGTATTTTGAACAAAATTCTAGGGGGGTCCAAAATTTTTTTCACTATAAATACTCGTAATTCAAAAAATTATAAATTTACTAAATAAGAATAACAAAATTATTAAAAATATTATAATATAAAAAAGACGAGCTGATACTCCTGCCGCATGGGATACCGGTGTGAAAATCATAGGGTTTAATTTTAATTAGAATTTGAATGCAATGATGAACAATTGCATTCGAAAAACGATTCTGAGCAAAGTTCAGTCAAATAATTCAGTCAAATGAACTGATTAAAATTTTGACATTTTTTATGAAATATTTAAAACGCAAAATTTTATCACACATATAGGAACCATTATATGTACACATATAGTACAAAAATGAACACTCTATAAAATTGTCTATATAGTTTCTTACATCAATATTGATCGAATTATGGTCGAATATTGAAATAAAATTCGTCAAAATTTCAGTTTTCTTGAAAAATGCTGTTTTTTCGTCGTTTTTTCTACCACTTAGGGTCAATTTTGTAAAATTCCAAAAATGACCTAAATAAAGTACCAACTACATCCAATTTTCTATTAAAAACCTATAATATTCGTAAATATCGTAGCATTATTTCTAGTCGAAAAAATGTCTTCATACATAAAAATAAGAAAAATCCATATAAATACTTTAAATATTGATTTCACTGAAATGTCAATTTTAACCACCTATAAAAAAAAAATGAGCCTTGTGATTATTCTAATACTTTGATATGATTTTAAGTAATATGTAACTATATTTCAGTAAAATTTTCAGACCTAAATGCCCAAAATTGCCAATTTTATCAAACATTGTATACATAAAAACGAGAATTCTATAAAATATTCAAAGTTTCAAAGTCCTATATTTTGTAGAAAAATTAACGTAACGGTTCAAAAATTTTACCAAAACCCAAAAAAATTTTCAAGTCTATCTTAAAAATTTCCTGAGTTATCGTGAAATATTGAAATTAAATTTGTCGAAATTTCAGTTTTCGTGAAAAATGCAGTTTTCTCGTCGTTTTATCGTCGTTTTTTCTACCGCTTAGATTGAATTTTGAGAAATTCGGAAAATGACCTAAATAAAATACCAACCAGATCCACTTTCCAACCGGATACCGGAAACATGCTATTCGTGAAAATCAGAGCATTATTTCGAGTAATAAAAGTGTCTACAGAATACTAAAAGAAATAAATAATAATAATAATATTCACACATCATTGTAAAACCAATACATTCTTCGCTTCACTCAAAATCTAAAATAAGGATCACCACCATGATTCGAGGGAGGAGGGTCCAGTACCCTTAGACCACCCCTGTAAATACGCTACTGTATATCACATAGTATATTATCGCTTAAGAATATTTAAGTTATAATTTTTATGGAAATTATTTTCCAATTTAAACGTTTCTTTAAACATATTTTACCAATTTGTTTATACCTACATAGTACGTCATATCGCAGGTAGAATAAATATATTTTAAAGTTTTCTTATTAATGCATATACATTTATATGAAATGTGTAACTTTTTAAATCCTAATAATCCGCTAATACATACGTAATATTAAAAAATGTATTTTGTATTTATAGTACAATTGCTTTTTAACAAAATATAAATAAATATTTTTCAATACACGCGAATAATACGGTGTAGATAATGATATTATTATTAATTAGATAAAATATTATTTTTTCTCTTTATTATTCTCCCTGTAAATATAAATGTGTATATGTCAATATATGTTCGTTTCAAGCCGAAATTCCGATACTTGGTAATTTGATATCTTAACATTTTTAAAATATAAATGTAGAACATTATATACATTTATATAACAATGGTTTTCGATTTCAATTTATAGGCTTACTCATTTGTTCGTCCACTTATACGACATATTTTATTCCTCGTATCAACCATATATAGGTAGGTACTCAATTCGAAGTACAACGACTTCCATTTATTGCGTGTTTAATAATGAGTACAAAATAAACAAATACATTTTTTTTTTTTTTATGCGAAATAAACGAAACCGAATATTTTATCATTATTTTTCAATTGTTTAATGAATATTAAAACAAAATTGTGTATTAATTTATCAAAAATTGCAAATTGTTAAAAAATTGAATATTAAAATATTGTGGTAAGCACATCGCTTATACATTTAAAAAATATAATTTGTATACATTCATCGAAAAGTTTTCTATTCGACCTAATTAATATTATATTTATCTATATAAATTAGGCATTATAAGAAATCATTATTTATTATATTATATTATTAATTAATTATATTATATTATATTTAAATAGGTACCTATGCTATAGAGACGTATAATTATTCAGAATATCAATAATTCAGGTTCAAGTTATAATAAAATATTATAAATTATAATAATAATACGAATTATTATCTTATTTTTCCATCGCTATATGGTAAGTGGTAAGTATGGTAATACTGGTATTGGTTCTAGGGGTAACAATATACATAATAAACAACCCTTCATATCATAACTTGTAGAATATTTAACGATATTTTCGTTCAGTCTTTTATTGTCGACCGTGACGAACGGGACTTACAACAGTTCGTTACTTTATTACAATACCCATATTGTAAAAGGGATTATAAAAATCATCGGTATTTTTTCATTCATGTTTAAAGCTTTCTCCTCTCCGAATCGTCTTATTTCCAGTTTCAGAAAAATAATTAGTCGTTATAATATACCACATCAATGTGCTGAATGCTTGTGATACGAAATACAAAAACGAGGTATTAATTCGTAATTTTTACGTTATTCGAAACATTATTGTAGTTTTAAATCTGCAAATTGTAGTTAGTTAAGTTATAACAGAATAAATTACAGTGTAGGTAGTTATCTACGTAATTTGTAAATATTTATTATGCTTTAAGTCATAATAAATTTTGAATTTTATTAATTAATAAATGTAGTCATATAGTTTATTTTACAACATTTATTCTACTACACCTATTAAAACACTTGTTCTAAACCCTAAGGTGCTACATCATTAAAATTTATAAAAAAAAAGGTATTATAGATTTCGAGAGAAGCAAAAAATATATTGGTTTTATAATGATGTGTGTCATTTTTTTTTTTTTTTTTAATTTGTATATAAACACTTTTACTACCAGAATAAATTGTCCGATTACCATAATTAGCATATGATTTCGGTAGAGAATATTGTCTAGTTAGTACTTTATTTAGAGATTTAAGAGAATTTTTTAAAATTGAACTTATCCCGTAAGAAAAACTACGAAAAAATGGCATTTTTCAAAGAAATTGAAATTTTGACGAAATCAATTTCAATATTTCACGATAACTCAGGCAATTTTGAACTTAGTGACTTGAACATTTTTTTGGTGTTCGCATAGATACTATATATATGCTTGATAAAATTTTGAAACGATTACGATAATTTTTCTACAAAATATATGACTGAATATTTTCTATAAATCTTGTTTCTATTTATATAATATTTGACAAAATAGACATATTTGGGTTTTAAGGTCTGAAAATTTTACTGAAGTACGTATATTCACATATTACTTAACATATTACCAAAAAATTAAAAATATCCTAAGTCTCAATTTTTTTTTATAGCTGTTTAAATTTGATATTTTTAGTGTAATCGAAATCTAAGAATCCATATATAAGTAGATATTCTTATTATTATTTCTCAATAATTTTACAATACTGATTAATATAAAAATACAAAACATTTTAAAATAAATTAAAAATTTTATTGAAGCATACTCATATATCAATTAACATAATTGAAAAATATTAGAAAAATATCAAGACTCAATTTTTTTTATATGTGTTTGAAGTTAAAATTTTAGTAAAATCGATATTTATAGTATTTATATGGATTCTTCTTAAAAATTATTAAGTACCTAATATTTTGTAATAATGCTACATAAAATTAACAAAATATGTTGAAAATTTTATTGAAGCTAAAAATACATATTACTTAACTCAGTTTTAAATTATTGAGAACACTACATTTACAATTTCTTTTTTGTAGCTGTTTAGATTATAAAAATAATAACTGTTAGATACGCTGTAGTAGAGATACCTATTATATATCTAAAACTAAAGAGGATAGTGTTGAATTTGAATTTTTATTAAAATTTGAATGCAATGATAAATCATTACATTCTAAAAATGATTCTGAGCGAAGTAGTGGCAGTTTTGGATATTTAGGCGACTCATTTAGGATTTTTATGGGCATTTATATTGAACGTAAAAACTGTATGAATGTAAAAATTTAAATCAATACATATAATATTATCTGATGAACTTGTCTCAAAATCATTTTTAAATGTAATGATTTATCGTTGCATTCAAATTTTAATCAAAATTCAACATTATCCTCTTTAGACCTGTGTCCCTTCCACAGTAGTATCACTGTATCACCTCTTCTTTTTTTTTATTATACAACTGAATGAGAACTATTAGTATAAAGTATAATAAAAAGTGTTCATTAAAAATAATTTTTAGATTTGTATGCATGTACCACTGAGTTCAGACGTCATCTATTATCATATTATCATATTATCATATTATCATATATTATGCATATGAATCCATTGAATTAGGTACACTATATTTTCATTTTTTTTTTCATTTAAACATTTTATTGTTATTTTTGTTTATTATTATTTATAGTTTGATTTTCTGTATCATTCTCGAGACATCCCGCCTAATATGTTCTGTCAGTAGTTAGTGTCACGTCATATAATAATATTATAATATATACTATAATATTGTTGTTAGCGTTTGATAAGACAATTTATAATGGAGTAGAATGAAATATATAGGGTTGGCACACAATTAAATATTTAAATGATCATCACAGCCAGGGGTTCTTAGCTAAAATTAAATCTATAAAAATATAAAAAATTTTTTACCGATTTACGATTATATAAGATATAACTACTAATGTGAATATTATTAAATAATTATTATGAAAACAATTTATTAAATTTGTATGTCATAAAGAAATTTATGACTAAAAAAAAAACTAAAATTCGAAAAATCAAGTTAGATTTGTTATTGGTGTTTCATTATTTCATAATATTATATACATTATAATTTACAATATTTTATAAAATGATACTTTTGATGATATTTTAAATCATTTATATCTTCTATAGGTACGGGTTTTTCTTTGAACTTTATACTTAAGTATTTTGAATAATTTAACGTATCTATCATCCACCATTAAGTTAAGTTAAGAATCCCGCTGACTACAATTTTCTTTCTGATTTTATATTTATATATAATAAATAGTTCTCCTTTCTTCTTCTCCATTCGTTTTTTTAGTATTTAAACACACCACCAGACTACATCGTTTTCCACATATATTTATAATAATACTTACTTTGGTGTATTTTAAGTAGCTATATAAATTATATACTACCTTTATATTCACATTAAAATATATTTCCACTTCCTGGTTTGTTTTATAATAATTTATGCGATTTCACAATATTATAATTTATAAATTTAAATAGGTACCTAAGCTATATTCTTCTAATAGGTGGATTTAGTTATATTCGTTTTATGCAAATAAAAATGTAAAGCAATATTATTCCGTCTTGTGTCAACAAAAATGGTTACTATGACTACTTATATAATGTGGTCAATAGGTATAAGACATTGACCTCATATATATGTTTGCAGTCTTGAGAAGTAACAATATCGAGTTTCACATAGATATTTTTATTTTTATTTCTCTGGTAAACTGATCAAATAAATATATTTTTGTTTAATTAACAATACTTACTTTTTCCAATATATTTACAATAATATGGTAGTAAAATCGGTATCTCTGGTGGAGTTAAAAAAACAACAATGGGCACGAGAAAAAGGTAAAATATACTTTTGACTCGTTTTAATTACCTATATTATTATACCTGAATTTATGTATCTTATGTTATATGTTTTGTTTTATTTTACAATACAAAATCGTGTTTTAGAAGAGAATGTAAAATTAAACGCGTACTGGAAAAATCAAAATACACCTATTGTTTTCAACGATCAAAAGTAATTTTAATTTTTAATATTTTGTTTATGTTATATAGATACTATAATATACTCGTATTTCTTTTAGGGATCATACCATTGTTTATCCAGAAATACGTCCAAACGACATCGAACGATTCGATATGAACAGAGATACTCAATTACAAAAAAGTAATTTAAGTTTTCCTCCGATTTGTCCCGACAATCAAAAACTAAATATGCACAACGTGAGATAATACAAATTTTTATAATTATTATTATTGAAACATATAACCATATCGTTATTAAATAAGTTATTTATAACATAATGTATTTTAATGTTTTGTAATGTGTAGAATATATTTATCAATGCAATAGAAAAAGATCTGAACAATGATAAGATAAATGAAATGGTAGACGATTTCAAACCGAACAGCACGCATACTATGTACTTATGTTTTATAATGTTTTAAATACAAATAATTATATACGTTTATAAATAAATTAATATATTTTTTATATGAATTTAAAAGTTTAAATCGGACATATACAATATCAAAAGAAAATAGTGCTAATACAGGAGGCACATTAGAAAGACAAAAATGGGATAAACAATATAATGTTATAAATTCTGGATTAAATTCATACGAAAGAAATTATATACCTAATGAGATAAATGAAACACCAGCTTGGGTAGAATGCGTACCAGAAAAGATGTAAGTCAATGATATATCGTATTCTTTTATAAGATAAAATTAAAACTGGGGTCTTATACTTAATTATTTAATTATTAAATGATTGTTTTAAACCATAAATGGAAATAATAAAATTCAATTTTTAATTATACATTAAATTTATACGTATGTTATATTATATTAAATAGTATTACGACCAATAATGTTGAAAAAACGCAATTCGAGGATGTTCGGAAAGCTCCAGATTTTAAAGGCAGCTGTGACACATTGAGTTCATTAGACTCAAGTAATGTTAATAATAGGTAATAATTATAATATTATGACTTGTAATCAATATTTATGTATAATTTATAATAATATAATCAAAATAAATAAATATATATTACCTATGTTATTATATCAAAAACCAAAAATTTAATTTATTAATATTATTTTTTTACATATAAGTATATAATAATATAAAAATTATTTAAAATTCACTTATCTTCTAATATCGAATGGTTAATATGCTTAATTTTTTTTTAATGTTATCCAGAACCTATTTATTAGGCCAAAACATTCCGTTAACTAATGAAGAATTAGCAGCGAGAGAAATAAAAAGACAAAAAGCAATGGAACTTCAAGAAGCAATAAAACAACAGGTAAATGTAAAAAATGTAATTGTTGTAATTGCCTACAAACGAATACTTTTAAAATAAATATTATTAGTTAAGAGAAAGGGAGTTAAAAAAGAAATATGAACTCGAAAAAAAGAAACAAGACGATTTGGCTGAAGAACGCCGAATTCAAAAACAACAAGAAATTGAAAGAAAACGCCACGAAGATGAGTTAAAACGACAACGAGAAAAAGAAGTAATTTATTCAAATAAATAAATTATATATAGTTATATCTTATATATTACTTGTATTTTAAATTACCTAACTAAGTAAATTGTATTCTATAATTAACATTTTGCATCTAAATAAATATATATGACACATTTTTTATTATATATAGTTGCCAGTTGGTATAACATAACTATAACTAAATTATAACTACTTTAAAATTACATCTTACATAACTAATAATAACTTTAACAAAATATAATAATCTATTATAATTTATAATATACAACCGTATAATTTATAAAAAGATTATATTGTAATAATTAAGGAAACTAGGAGACTTCGTACCCATTAATGAGTTAAAGTGCAATTAAAATTAATTTTTTTAATGTTGGTCTTAATATTACTAAAGATATAATTATTTTGATTAAATTGATTTATAGATTAAGTTATAATTATATAAGTAAATATCTATCGCATACTTACCTACCTCAAGAGTTAATTTAAGTTTTCTATAATACCTATTGCGATAATATTCCTTAATAATTACATAATAAATATTATCATAGACGATAGATCAAACATATTTTATACTCATTAAGATAGTATCCTATTTATGTACTTAATTATATAATACTGTAGAATATGTTTTATTTAACAGTTGTGCGATGAACGCAAAGCCAAAGCAATGCAAGAGGTTTTGGAAAATGCTCAAAAACAAGCAAAAGAAGATAAATCTAAACACATGCAAAAAAAACGACAAAATCTAGAAGAACTCAAAGAACAAATACCAAAAACTGTAGAAGATGAAAAAAAGATTTCTCCTGTCAAAGAATTCGAGTTGCCATATAAACAGCAACTATCAGAACCTGTAGAAGAGGCAATAAAAGAGTCCCCCAAGGTAGAAGTCGATGAGATGATTCAAACTTCTCCATCTTCATTAAGCCGACTAAAATTAATAACTCCCAGCAAATTTCGGAATCGGACCACTAGTGTTGCAGTTCAAACAGAGCCATTAAAGTGAAATATATACAAACTATAAATCCTATTATGATAAATTTGAAATACCTAAATTTATTTTTCAGAAAACTTAAAACTATTAACAACATTTTCCAAAAATCTATAGATTTAGACAAAAGACCCAAATGGGGGGTAAATAGACCAGAAGTTCAGTACATTAAACAAAGTGACAAAGATCCATATTACCAATTAAAATTCAGACAAAAGTCACCATGGAATAATAGACGCACGAGTAATGTGAATTCGGCAAAAAGTCCATCTAACGATCGAGATAGGTACAAAATTCATAATTAAAAATGGATTATAATTATTATATTGTGTTTTTATTAATTTAACATAGCTTTATAGTGCCAGAAAATTATTCAAAAAAAACATCTACATACGGTCGTCCTAATTTTGCAGGTATGATTTATGAAAAATAGAATTTACAATTATAGTTGCATAATTATATTATTATACTATGATTTTTTAGAAATGAAAAACGATAAAAGTATGCCAAACATATCTCCTTCGCCAGAAAGTTTATCGTCAGTTAATGATGTATTATACCAATTATCTTCATTACGAAAAGTAAGCAAACTAAAAAAAAAAAATTATGAATTTACGGATATAGATTAAAAACATATCAAAATAACTTGTACCTAATAACATAATTATAAAAAGTGTAACTTAAACTAGATATTATATTTATATAAATATAAAGTATATACAATATTATGTTTTACGTACTAATAAGTTTTTAATTTATTTGTCTTTAATTATAGGTACTGGAAACCAAACAAAAACATTGGAAAAAAATTATAGCTGACGAATCTTCAACATCTTCAGATTCTTCATAATTTCTTACAATAATATATCCTAATCTTGAGAACTTAACTTATTATATTTTCAACGTTTAATTAATATTTTTAAATTATATTTTCATTGATAATTTATCTCATTTCAATATTATACATGAAATAACTATTTTATATTTTATAAAATTATAATTTTTCATTAGTGGGTACATTACATACTCAGTGCTCGAATTGGAAAAAAAAATAAGGGACTATCAGACTTTTTTTAAAAAATTTGGCGTCTCCCGGAATTATTTTGTATATACTATATCATAGAAAATTTATAATAATTAGAAGATACCTACACTTAAAAAAAATAGTAGAGGAACTCCGTAGCCCCAATTCGAGCACTAAACGTGCTTTCAGGTCTGTTAAAAATAATTTAATTTTAAAAACATTAACTAATTTTAAATTTTCATTTACCATAATATTGTATTTTAATTAGGTACCTAGTTAATCATCATCCATTACATGTAAAATGTCAGTTATAAATTTGAAATGTGATATTTCTTGTTAATTCTTTAGTAGTAGGTGGTGTTTCATTATCATCCAAGTCTCAATACCTAATTACGATTACCTAAACTTTTCATCTAAATGCTAAATCATAATTAACATAATTCAATATTTATATCATGAGCGTATAATTATTACTATCTTTTTTCATTTCAATTGCTTCTACTGTAAAAATTAAAAATATTTATATATTACCTATAACATAAACTTTACATTATAGTTAAATAAACTTAATTAAAATCATTTCAAGGCCAAATTCGCATAGTATAATTTATAGATTATTGTTTTGTAATAAATATATTTGTTATATTATTTTAGATTAATATTATTACTTGTTAATATTTAAGTTTAAAGTAGGTACCTATATAATATGATAATATATGTAGATTAATTATAAGTCAAACAATTATATTTGATTATAAAATATATTATTTAAATTTACCATAAGCTATCTACAAATAATATAAAATATACCTACCTAATAATATAATTTATGTAGATTATTTATGCGTAAAAATAGTAATAGTTTTTTAAATTTATATGAACATTTTATCCATACCTAGGTACTAACATAATATCAATATGAAATTGTATAATTATTAGTTATATACTTTATATACTTTATGTATTTTTTTTTTTTTTTTTGTTAAATTCTGTCTAATAACAAATATTGTAAAAAAAAAAAATATATGATAAAAACATATTGAAATAGCATAAAATATTATAGTGTATTTTACTCGATTCAATCATAATTTTAAACATTTAAAAATAGTTTACAATATTACTCTTTGTTTTTAGATAATTTAAAAAAAATATATTGAGTAGGTATACCTATACTGCACATAAAATATTATTGTTAATTGTATGATTACGCTAGCGAATTTATTGGTTATTTTTAAATATGAATAATTTATAACATTTTAATTATTATATTATTTACAATTTACTAATATAACTTAATATGTTGAATTTAATATGAGGTATTATAAGATTATTAATTTTTCTTTATATTATGTTAACAGATCTACATTAAAAAAGACAATAAAATAGAGTCGAAGGAAGATAAAAACTAAAAAATCATTTTTATGGATTCCATTCCTTACATTATAAAAAAATGGCTTCCCAAATCGACGAGTTTCTTGCTAAAAAGAAAGAACAAACTACACTGCTGGATTTACACAATTGTACTGCCAACTCGAAAGAAGAATTAAGAAAACTTATAGAGAAAGTTCCGGAATTCAAGATAAAACCAGAAAAAGTAATTAAACCATACAAGTTAATTGAACTCATTACCTACTCATTAAAGTAACATAAATGTAAATAATATGTTTACATAAATACATTAATACAATTTAATACGTTTACATAAATTATTAAAAAATAAAGAAATATAGGTAGGTAGGTAATAAAAAAAAAAATTGCCTACCTATTAATATTTTATGTTACACATAAAAGGGAATACAGAACCGTACCAATTAATTAATATTACAATAATTATGTTTAACAAATGCATAAAGTTAAAAATATATTTGTACTTACTACAGAAATAAACTACTAATAATATAATTATAGATACATCATACACATACCAATATATCGTTTAATACAATTTTAATTATTATATTATGTATAATAATATAATATGGTTTATATATACTTTTAGAAACCCGATGATATAAAAATAAAAGAAAAAAAATTTAAATTTAAACTACCCAAGAAAGAAAGTAAAAAACCATTTCCATTTGCTGAGCCAACGCCATCAGAAATGAAAGAAGTTTCATTAGAAGAATTGTATTATATAAATATCCCATGGAAAATGCTTACTTCTCTTCGACCAAAATCGAAAATCGACGAAGAATATTTTTCAAGGTATAGGTACCTACCTACTTATTAATTATTATTATAATATATAGATACTGTGCCGTAGAAAGGAATTTTACATAGGTGGGATTAAAAATTACATTATACTTTATAGTTTATACTTAATTAAAAAGTGTCAACATAATATTTTATTTCTATATAAACATACCATACTATATACATGTATGTACCTACCTACATATTATATTATAAGTAGGTATTTTAATTGCCCATTTTTCTTGGCCTTTTGGCTAATTTGTCCAATACTTCTTCTGGAGTGATGACATTATTTCTGTAATAACTTAAAAGTACTAATCCATTTGGACGATACCATTTCAAAAATAAATCAATATTTATAAAATGAAATATACAAATATAAATAATTATAATCTATCTCTTTCATACTATTTCTAAGATAAGTTTTTACTCTTTTTAAACTTGAAAAAAATCTTTGTGGTGAAAAATTCAAAAATATAATAATTACCTATATAATATATATGTACTATGTAGGTATATAAAAATATAATTTTATTTGGGTGGGAGTGGCGATAATAATAAACCAGTAGGTGTGAAATAAGAAATAACCATAGGTCCATAGATAAAACATATCTTAATAGGTACATACTTAATATTGAATAACAAGATAGAACTAAATTCATTACTACTACGGTAAGTCGATAGGTAACTTAAAACATCATGAACTAACATGCGACAAAAAAAAAAAAAAAAAAAAAAAAAAATACAATGACAAATGTAATAAAAATTTAAACAAAAGATAATTTATTATTACTTTTATTTTCAATAATATTATCATTTATCTTTTTTGACCCCAAAAGACAATAAATTAAAAAAAAAACCCCCAAAAAATAAGGAAATACAGTAGGTAGAAATTTGAAATATTCAAATATATTTACTATATTTTTCATGTTAAGTGTTTAAACGCCTTAACCCTCCTCCCCCCCCCCCCCCGTATCAATGGCACTGACATATTAGCAAAAAGTACCTAACTCTATTGTTATTATATTAAATATTTGATACTATTAACTATTATTACATAGTACAAAAACTTAGATCTGACCTTGATTATTATTTTCTTTAGACAAGTCGAATTGGGTAAAGCTACACTTAAAACGAGAAATTTGGAGAAAAAAACACCATGTGAAAGTTTTTTGAGAAAAAAGAAAAACGCATCCGGAGGAGTCGAATCAAAATTTGTATCATGTAAAGAGTGTGGGATTGAATTTTGTACAGGAAATAGATGTAAAATATTCGACTATGATTCGTTCAAACGAGTGACAACATCTACAATACAAGTGACCAGTGAACAAACTCAAGAACAACCTTTGCAAGAAAAAAAATTCTCCAAAAGAAAAAGTTTAATTAAAGGATCAAAAATAAAAACACGTGATATTAATGAATCAGCTACAACTAAGAATAAAAATATGTCTACAAAAAATAACAAAATAATCAATGTGAAAACTAATATAAAAAACTCACCTAATAATACAGAAAAAGTAATTGTAAAATCAAAAGAAAGTTTAAAATCATTAAAGGAAATTACATCAAAAAAAAATATTAATATACAAAATAATACCAATAAAACAAAAGAGATTTTGAAGAAAAAATCCGAATTATTAAAAAATAAATAATAAATCTTATTTATAAATATTTTATTATTAGAGAACTCTTTTATTTTTATTTATATAATAGTTGATGTTTTATACAAATGTATACTGTTAAGGATTATTTTTGTTTTAACTTTTTGTCATTTAACAAAATATATTTTAACTTACAATAACATAAATACAATATTTATCAAATCCTATTACATTCATAGGCAACTGAGGGAAACTGGGAAAGGGTATCTAAGATTGGGCACTTGCTCCTTTTAGAAAAGTACAATGGACTTATAATTTTAATAAATTTAAATACGATTGTCATTATATCGATGAGTGACGATTACAAAAGTACATTTTGCGATTTTTTCCGCCTATTGAAATTTCATCTATGAACCCATGATTACATAATAATATCACATAATTTCATGACTAATAAGTATAAATTGTAATTCAACAATTTCAACTAAATTTTTACTTTTTATATTTTATCTGATAATTTACATAAATATTAAAATATGTATTATTAAAAAACAATATATACAAAATTGAGCTATTAGGTATAACATCATTATTAACTACAAAAATACTAATGAATTTAATAAAAGTAAATAAAATATAATTATCAGTTACTATTAAAATAAAAATGTTTTTAAAAAAAATTGGCAATCTATTAATTAATAATTGTCTGATGTTTGATTTCCAAAATAATATTTAGTTATTTTGGTAAAAAATTATTAAAATTTGTTACATATATTATTTTGAAATTATACTTAGCACATTGTATTACATTGTATTTTTTTCAATATGATAATTTGTTTTAAGTCCTTTATTTTTATCTCACAATAAGCTAATGGTGAACATTTCAGTATTATTAAAACCATTTTTTTTTAAAAAAATACACTTAACTTAATAAAAATAAATAATATGTATTTATATTTTTTCTAAACATCACAGTTTTATAGTTAGTAATACATATTATATTATAAATAAATATAAAATTATTTATATTTACAAACTATGTACAACATATCTTCCAATAAATATTTTATAATGTAGCTAATATTCTTGTAAAACCAACAGCAGCTGACAATAACGTTTGTCCAACTCCCCAAAACATTGCATACAAAGGTTGCATTTGAATACTAGATGCTCGATAAACAAACGCTATAGTAGCACTACTGACAATGCCTGAGCTAAGAGGAGCGAATATTCCAACTAATAAAATGAATAAAGGAAAAAACCTAAAACATAAATAAACATTAAACATTTAAATTAATATATTATTATTTAAGAGTAGAATTAATATAACCATTGATTATAAATACCAATATTTATAATCAATGATACTACTCAAGTTGTATTATAAATAATAATACTATAATAAGTATTATGAACTAGACAATCAGTCTTCAATGAAAATAAAGTGTGGACGTAATATGGTTTTATAAATATACGGTTTTGTTAAATTATTTATAATCTACTTACTTTCCAAAGTTATGTTTATGGAGTGTTGCAAACGCAATTATCGCAGCTACAGCATGCACAATAGTAGATGAAAATAACGCCCACAAAAACGTTTGATACCACATCTCTGAAAAAATATTCATATTTACATATTAAAAAATAAATATTATGGTTATGACTTTACCGGGAAATGTACTCAGGGGGCGTTGAGATGCCATACCAATGACATTGGATATGGGAACCAGTTCGGGATTCTTGAAATCATTGAGTGGCATCATTTTTGTATGTTACGAATAGAACAATTGCATAAATCATAAATACTATATTATATTTAAGACATATTTTAATAAAACTGAACGTAACACGAAACCGAATTTACGTTATTGTTTCATAGCGTTTGTAGTGAAAGTATGAACGAAAATACAAAATTTGAAACTTGATAAATATTTTAATAATTAATTTAAAAACTAAAAGTAAAAATTACAATCAAAATAAGAGATATCTATAAAATTACGATTCACGAAGACGGCTGATAATGAAATGAAACCAACTGATAAGTGATAATGAAAATGGTTATCACCACGAACTACTCACAGCACAGATATACCTATAAACAGTATATCCATTATTATAACATATACCTGGATAATATCCAGTTATATTCTGTGATAATATATAAATATAATTGAAATTAAAATTAAAAATTAAATAAATCGTCAGACTAGAAGCAAGATGATGAATATCAATTGATAATCAGTAACAGACAGTGGCGCAACTAGAGGGAGTGTTATGAGTTTACACCCCTTTTGGACTGTATTTTTATGAAAATTTAATTTAATGACCATTGAAAAAATGTTCTATTTATTTCAAATTTATAACATAACAATTAGGTTAAAAGTCATAGGGTAAACTGTAACATAAAAGTTAATAAATAAATAGTTATAGTTATAGTTCGTGCTATAAACTATAATAATAATATACATTATACGATATACGTATAATATATTAATACGGGACACTATACAAAATGTGGGGAACTGATATCTATTTCCACCAAGATTGGATTAGGATTGCCTATATTTATCCCTTATTTGTATATTGAGGCGTTCCCGTTTTATTTATAATTTAATTTGGACATTTGGTTATAAATTATAATATTATAATTTATAATTATATCTAGGTACCCATTAAATAAGTTTATCAAAAGTTAGATACCAAAAACGTATTTAGTATTATTTTACTTGCGGAGAGGAGTATTTGAATTAGGCGGACATCACCCTCGTAATAATCCTAGTTGCGCCACTAGTAACAGGTAAGTATAATATTTAAGTACCTATATAGGTCAATGGCGTCAGGATTGTTGTAATGGGAAGAGGGGGTTTGAAGTTAGGATTAAACTAGGTATTAGTTTTAGTTATTTACAATTTTTTGCTCAATGTTTAGGTATACTACTATACTCTTAAGCCTTTTAAGAACCGGGTTATATAGCGGTGTATATAGAAAATAAAAATAATTAATTGATTTTGATAAACACTACAAAATAAAAGTCATATAATATTTTATTGTTATGATGAGTAATTTATAACAAACGTAATTTTCTAGTCGAAAATAGTACTCTTTGGCTCATTACCATATAGGTACCATGGTTGTTGTAAAATCGTGATAAATGATAATAATAATTATTATAATCTATAATAATTTAGTTAATCTCTATTCTCTAAACGAATTTTTAAAAATATATTGTTTTACTAATTAATTCTTATAATGAAAATATTAATTTTTACTTTATCCGTTATTATCTATTTTCTAATGGAATGACAAAAAATATCATTTTAGATTCTGAGCGAAGCGAAGTCTATGCACGCCTATGTTCACACATTTGTGTGTATTGCTTAATACAATAATACCTACCTATTAATTATTCGTATTATAATCATGGATATCCTACATCGCAAATGCAATCTCACATTGCTTCATTTTAATAAGGGTAAAGAACGTAAGTGTGCGCCAGACATTCCAGGCCTAAAGCTTAAGGGTTAACGGAGTGAAAGTAGATATATTATTTACATCTCATTGATGTACAGCATACAGGATTCTTAACAATTTAATTCCGGACTATGCCAAATATTTATCAGGACTCGGGAGATAAATAATTATCTGACTATCAAGAGTCTAAAATAGTAAAATACATTAATATAGGTATTCATTTATTTTACAGTTTACACACTGTTAAGATAATTTATCTCCTAGTAAATATTTGGCACAACCCGCGGGCGTTAATATATATTTTATAATTTGTATTGTATGAAAAGTACCTAGTGAAAATATTGTATGAATGTGGTACTGCAGCGTGCATACATAGTGTATATAATTTATTGGTTAATTTTGAAAATTTCTTTTCTTTTGAACGGTTTGGGTCTGTACAGGTACATTTCTTCTTCTCTTTTGCGTAACTCGCCATTATTTAATAAGTAGGTACCTCCGTTATCTCCATAATTAATCAACATCATCAACCATTTGGCCACCTTATCCACGCTACATAATAATGTGTTTACACAAAAAATACATTTTTATTATTAAAAAATTTTTACTTTTATTTTTTTTATAATAATAATAATTAGTAATTTAAAAATAATAATTATTTTTTTGAAATTACATGACTCGTATACAAATAAATTATAACTATATATAAATATAATCAGTGGTGTAGTGGAGCGTATACGGGGGTATACGGCGTATAACAACTTCTCGATTTTTACTCTAGTGCGTATACTTATAAAATAATTTGTGTTACGCAGGTATACGAATACTATTTTTTTAATTTATCAAATTAGTTTTTTTTGTAAGTTGAAAACTCCTAATTATAAAATATTTAAAAAATAAAAAATTATAATTACGACCTATTTATATATTTCAAATTATTATAAATTTAAAATACAATAATTTATAATTTATATTACTAATTTATACTAGTACGGCAGTATTAGTGTATCTATTACGATTACCTATATTAGATTTTGTTTCTAAGATTACCTGGAAATACGTTATAAACGAATAACAATCAATTGATAATAAATTTAATAAATTTATTGATTGTAGAAACATACGGCATATAGTTTATTAATAGAAAAAGTAAATCCCACTGATGGATTACAAATGTTTACTTCTAAGTTATTTTTGATGAACTGATATAACCTGCATAGTTTTAGCACGACAAAATATAATATGTATAATCAGTTGTCAATATTACCGATGTGATATTTGTTAAATATTCTAGGTATAAATAAAAATAGAATAATTTCATGTTATTGTTAGTTCAGATTTACTTTATATGGGAAATTTTACCATCGAGATTCGAGATGGAGTGTCAGCAGTCAGCAACTCAGCAGTCAGTATTAGTTTAGTTAGTGTAGTATAAGTACTGTGTCTTGCGGTATATTTTGTTAAGTTTTAGTAATTTAGTGTGCGTAAAATTTTATTTTATAATTTTATATAATTTGTTATTACTTATTACTATAACAACATTATTTTTTTAAAAAAAATCATATATCTTGAGAATGGAAGGGGGCAGTGGAATATTTTGGATTATCTCATGAGGGGAGGGGATATGTATCGACAAATATATTAACATAAAATGGGATAAAAAAAATATCACTTTAAAAAAACGGTTTAGGGGATCTGTTCCCCCCACCCCCGTAAATACATCACTGAAGGTGGTTTACATTTTTATATGATCAATGCCCTATGGCAAATTTTTTGGCGTATACTCAAAACTTTTTTTACGACTACACCACTGAATATAATAGATAAATTTAAAAAGACGAGCTGATACTACTGCCGCAGCCTCGCAGGGACATATGTGTGCAAATCATAGTATTTAATTTTGATTAGAATTTAAATGCAATGATAAACCATTGCATTCGAAAAAAACGATTAAGAGCGAAGTTCAGTCAGATAATGTAGGTATTGATTAATATATTGCCGATTTTTCGTTGTTTTTTCTAACGCATAGGGTCAATTTTGAGAAATTCGAAAAATGAACTAAATAAAGTATCAACTACATCCACTTTTCAACCGGAATCATATGCTATTCGTGCAAATTGGAGCATTATTTCGAGTAGTAATAGTGTCATCATGCTTAAAAAAAAAAAAAAAAACACATTGTAAAATCACTTCGCTCAGAATCTAAAATGAGACATTTTTATTCGTATGTACGACATATAATTCAATTCAATTTTTCTGCCATATATACGATATAATATAGTATATATTATAATATAAAATATCTGTTAAAAATGTATAATGATAAATTGTTATAACAGCACCACTGAACAGTCTGAACATAAAATATATTATATATAAATAACTATACTTGTCCTATATTAACTAGGTATATAAATATATATATATGTATATATTTATATTCAATGGCGCCGGAGAAGGGCGGGTTTGAGGGGGCCACGAACCCCCAAATTTTTTTTCTAGAAGGCAAACTTGTATTTTTGCCCCTTGAAAGATAAGACCACATTTTGAAACACATATTTTTGACCCCCCCACATAAAAAATAGTTCCTGCGCCACTGTTTATATTATAAATATATTTTATATATTATTTATAGGTACAAACTTTTGTTTCGCTTTTAATTTGTCCAAGAGATTCTCTTGTTCTTCTTTCGCCCACTCACCAATATCACCGGGCGCGAGATTTAATAGCATCGGAGTGTCTGTCGGTCCCACACACGCCGTAATGAATCTCACATTATTGTAAATTTCCGACTTCTAAGAGAAAAAAAAAATTCAATCTTTTGTATCAGACTGAAGAATTATTTCAAAAATGCGATTTTCTAATTATAACTACTATATCTATAACATGCCTCTTTAAAAAGTTAGGTTAAATCACAAATTATTTTTTATTATTATAAATTTTTTTAATATATAGAATATAGGTAATAATAATTAATAATATAGAAAATATGATATAAAAGTAATAAAGATGCTAATTACTAACGCTGAACCCGTTAGTCGTGGTTAGAACGGCAGCTTTTGTCGCACTAAATATTGGTATTTCCGCCATGGGTTTTATCGCGTATATTGCAGATATGTTAATTATCACTCCCGGTCTCTTCAGTCGCCTCATTTGTTCTGCGCAAAGGGTTGTGCTAGCGATGATAGCTTTCTGTAATTGATCAGAAATAATATAAGCCCAAATAATAAATAACAGTATTTATACTTTACACAATGTATAATATATTATACACTTTTATTTTAATATATTTTATTCCGTAAAAACTATATAGGTATAATAATATATTAGGTATAATAATTATTAAATAAATATTTAATATTATAATATATTTATTATTTATAAGTACACCACGAATTACGAGAATATTTTAATTTCAATCATGTAAATAGTAAATGTATGAAAATATTAAATATTTAAATAATATTATAATAGATGTGATATTATGTGATGATCTATTGATCTGACATATGACATATGTATTATATATTTATATATTTTATTTTCTCTAAGCGATCAATATTCACTATTATACATTCATGTTCAATTACACACCGTGTTTGGTGTTTCATTACTCGACACTCGTATATATATTTGAATATTTCTATAAATGTATACTATTATATTATAATAAACGTATATAAAATAGTAATTTAAAAAAATAAAAATAAAACTTTTATTGGTATTATATAGGTATACGAGTATAATAGAAGAAATCATTTCAATTAACAACAGTATATAGAAATGAAAAAAAAAATTTCAAATAGGTACGAGTATTTATTTAGGTAGGTATTCAGAAATCAAAATAAGATAAGAACTGTGTAATAATTATAGTAAACTCTAAATATTTATTTAGGTATTCAGAAATCAAAATAAAATAAAAACTGTGTAATAATTATTGTAAAATTTAAAATTAAAGTATTTATGTGTAGACCTATAAACGTATTTATTAAAAGGAAAAAAATCGTCGCTTCTTTATTTTTTTATTATTAATAAAAAAGAAAACGTGATTTAAATTAAACTACATAATAAACTGCAGGTATGTATTATGTATAATATAAATACATAATAATTATAATATAACATTATTTATAGATTATAGTTGTTTTCGAAACCATTCATATGAGAGAAACATTATTTTTATAAAATATTAAAATGTAATATAGAAATGAAAACAAATACCACATTTAAATCGACCATTTTCTTCCACGAAATTGATTCACTCAACACACCAGCCGAGTTAATCGCAATGTCTGGCCCACCGTTCATCTCCAAATAATTGTATAAATCGAGTAACTGGCCTTTACACAAGATATCCGCCGGCACATACACGGCCGACTGATCGATGCCACACATTTCATTCAGAAGTTTTACTTCTTTGGCACCGACCTGGACATCTCGGCCGGTAATCACCGTGCGTGACACACCGCTTTCTACCAAAAGCTTTGCCACGGCCAAACCTATTCCTTTTGTGCCACCTATGATGACCGCTGATTTCCCGGCTAAATTCATTTTATTTCCGCTTTTGAAGAATTTACCACCACACGGCGGTAAGAACTCATTTTTCGTGTTTCTAAAATTGTAAAAAGTAATAATCATTATTATAATACCTATACGAAATATAACGTTGATGCAAATTGATATATATGCGAAAATTAATAGTTTTATATGAATAATATTAAATTAAGTACTTCGTAATATTTTACTACTAATAAGATTTAAAGAAATATATAAATAAAATTTATAAAAAATAGAAATCACCAAGTATAAAATATAAATATAGAAAGATACGAATTAAACGGAAAATTACACAGAAAAATAATATAATATAGGTATCAATTTACAGGTATAAATTGGTATAATATATTATTTTCATTTTCGTTCAATTTTAATAATTTTCTTTTTAGATAGGTAGGTACCTAATACCTATATTATGTTTTATAATGCAAATGTAAGTAATATTTCCAAATAATTATATAATAGTAAAGTTAATACTCATTGCTAATAATCATTATATTATGATATAAATTATATAATTATTATATAATAATTTATAATATTATATATTATTAATATAAATTATATATTGCTATAATCAGTGTTTGATTTGGAGAAAAAAAGAAGGGGGACTATCAGACTTTCAAAAAAATTAGCGTCCCCTAATATGCTTAAGTACATGTAATATCATAGGGGATTTAATAATTAGTAGGGGTACGCTCAAAAAAATAAAAAATAGAAGAGGTACTCCGTCCCCCCACGTACCCCCCAAATCAAGCACTGATTATAATATAGGTAGGTATGTATACTCACTTTAAATTAGCTGTTTCACAAAACGTATCATTCGTAGACGGCCGCGAGTATTTGCTAAAAATAAAAAACTATTAAGCATTACCGCTACTATGTAAATACGATATTGATTAAAAATTTAAAACTTATGACTTAAATTTTTTAAATTTAAATAGAAATAAAAATAACAAAACTCAATCCTATGAAATTAGACAAATTGTATTATAGACAAACATATTAAGTACTCGTTTTATAATAATGATAAAATAGATCCACTGCAACTTATAATAATTGAACTGAATATACGAGTATTAATTTTTCGATTAAATAAATCTATTATTATTTATTATCGAATTAAGGGAGCCACGAGTTGTTTTTAATTTATCGTTATACAATATGAATTATAATTCTGTTATGAAATGTGTATTAATTGATGAATTAAATAAAAAAAATATTAAAATAGTATAGTTTATTACACAAAACAATACAATATTGATTTACGTGCCTCATTTGAATGATCAATTTAATTTTCGCTGTTAGACGACCAAGCATTTTACGAAATATTTAAATTATATTTGACCAAAAATCATCAACCATCAACCGAAATACGGAACACCTATAATTTATAATTACTTTAATATATATGATATACAACTAAAAGTAAAAAATAATAAAAAATCAATATAGATACATCTTTATTAATAATTATTATATTATTGTTATTTAGTTATGGAAACGCGCATAAATGTTATAAATAAGACGTAGGTATACAAACGGCAGCAATTTATTAAAACTATATTGAACATATATACACTTATATACAACATATTATAACACTTTATATATCATAATATTTATTGTAAAATAATTATTATTTTTGTATTGTCATAATATAGGTATATCGTATATTAGGTATGATATGTACCTAATTGTATATATAATAGAAATATAGAATTATATGAACTATAGGTACCATTTTTAAGTTATAGGTAACGTTATCTATTCTTTTTAAAAATCCTCTTTCTCCATTCCAATTATTAATTAATTAGTAATTTCATATTGTTACAATAATGATTAATAAAAAAGACAAAAATGTTTTAAACATTTTGAAAATTGTATTAAAACATACTGATATATATCTTAACGTATTTCCAAAATATTAGAAAAATTTCAGGTCTCAATTTTTTTTATATAATTGTATGTGTTTGAAATATCTCACAAGTCACAAGTATACATTTTTTTTTTTTTATAAGTGTTTTAATTTGAAATTTGAGTAAAAGTAAAATCGATGTTTAAAGTATTTGTATGGTTTTTATTATTATGTTTAAATATTTTACAATAAAGTTATATAAAATTAATAATAAATTTTGAAAATTTTATTGAAGCTCAAATATATTTTACTTAACTCAATTCCAATTAATTGTTAATATTACATTTATGGATTTTTGTAGTAGTTATTTAAAATATAAATAGTAAATAATAAATATACAGTGTGGAAGGGATACAGGTGTAATAATGAGGATAATGTTGAATTTTGCTTAACATTTGAATGCAATAATAAATCATTACTTTCGAAAAACTATCCTTAGCGAAGTACTATCAGATTTGGGTATTTAGATGACTAATTTAGGGATTTATGTTTATATTGTATATATATTGAACGTATAGAGACTGATAAATATAAAAATTTTAATCATTACACATAATATCTAATTAACCTAGATCAAAATCGTATTTCCAAATGTAATGATTTATAATTGCATTCAAATGTTAATTAAAATTTAACACTATGCTCTTTACACCTGTATCCCTTCCCTTGCTTTTTAAAATATCAACTCTAAATACTCTAATACTCTATAGATTTGAAGTCCTTACTACTCCACGTGATTTTATATATTGAATTTTTTCTCAATCTTGAAAATTACAAATTATTTTACATTAATGTATTATTTATATAAATAAAAAATAAATTATTATAGTCAAGCTATAAGCACACTATAAGAACTATTGTATAACTAATAAAGTAATAACAAATAAATGTTAAATCAGAAAACAATTTTGTTTTATAATATATATTTTTTCATACTAGTATAGTAGTATAACATTTATTTAATATTGACTAGGTAGGTACCTAATTTAAAATTTTGAACATTGCACCAAGTTTTATTTGTATTTATTATATATTTTTATAATTTAATTAGATACAGATCTGTAATATGATATATAAAAAAAATAAACATTTCATTTCATTTTAAAATTTAAAATTTAAAACTATGATCTCCTCTCCTCTTCCAGACAAGTCATTATATAATTTATATCAGTGATACCTGCAATACATTCCTTCGCACGATTATGGTTATCAACACGGTTGTATCTACAACCGTGGTTATAAAGAAGGTTAGATGATAACTATGAACTATGTTCAAAACCATGAATTAAGATTAATTCATGTTCAAAACATTATGTTAAAGTTGGATTACTCAAAATTAACAATATTAATTATTATTGTCAATATCAATAGTGCCGAATTTTGTTAATTGTGCGATGCACATTACACTTGTCACTTGTGACTTGTGCATAGTGTAAGTACTAAGTACAATCTTTAAGTTTCTCGCTTTGCAGTTTAAGCACTCAGGTTTTCCTCTCTGTGCTGCACCTGTTCAGTTTATTACTTTATTTTTTGTTCTGTTCAAGTCTGATATCTATGACCTAAACGACAATATTTTATTCCTTTAATTTTTATTTTACCTACTGATCACGTTGTTTTCATTTTATACATAATATTATTATTGTCTTTCAACTATCCGTATAGTGTCTACTAAATTATTATAGTAATCATATAAAGATTATCATTTGAAATTAGGGAATTTACTTTTATTTTGTAGGAAAATAAATTTATCTAATTAATTAATACAATTACACATAAACAAATTGTATAAATAATTATCATTTTATGATGGATCTTCAAGACTATTCTGATGGCAGTGATGACAGTGACTTGGATTATAAACCACCGGGTAAATACAATTTTTATGTAATTATATTCTTCTTAATTGTTTGTTAAAATTATAATTATCCATTATAATATTTTAGTGATTAAAAGGTATCTATTATACAAGGAAATATATTACTATAATAAATCATTTACATAAATATTTATTTCTAGTTTAAAAATAATTACTTTTCATACCAGTTGTATATAATATTATTTTTTATTCTTGAATAATATTTCATTTAGGTGAAGTTGAAAATTTATCAGAAATTGATTCAGATGATCCTATTGGTGATGATGACGACTATGTTGCAAATACATCAGCCAACAAATCAAAAAAAACTACCAAGAGAAAAATAAAAGGAAAAAGAAGCACAAAAAATAAATTTAAAAAAATGTAATTTTTAATTTAACTAAAATATAAATAACATACCTATATTATAATATCTAATTATTTAATTATTTATTATATGCAGAGAAATGAATGATAAAATTGTTGAAAAAACAGAAGAAAAAGATAATATTCAATTAAATTCTTCTGAAGAAGATAAAAAACGTTTAGATTCGTTGTGGGAAGGTAATAATGAATTTTATTTTATGGAAACAATATTTACATTAAAAAGCTTATAATATAATAAATATTAGTAATATTAATTAAGTATATAAAAATATAATATTTATTTTTTTTTTAGAATTTCAGAGACCAGAAATAAAAAAATCTACTTCTAATACCAGTCAAAATAAATCTAAATTAAAAGAAACTAAAAAAGTATCTGATAAACTTGAAACAACTAAGAAAAGGAACTTTGAAGACTTTTTTGACACTGTTGATTCATCTAGAAAGTAAGTTACTCCTTTTATAACTAAATGTTGGGTAAATATTAGACTAATTGTAAATTTGGATAATTAACATTTATTGTTACATTTTTTAATTATAACACCAAGACCGGCTTTAAAAGGTTTTATGTTTTTCTTTTTAATTTAATATCCAATTTATTTATGAAAACATATTATATTAGTGTTTCTACCATCTTTTAAACCTCAAAAATATTCTAGATTTTAAAATAGATTCTAAAGAAAGTCAAGATTTATTTATTTTTTAGATGTCATAAAAAAATGTAACTTTTATTTTATTTTAATAAAATAAAAAAAAAAATGTCTTCTCAAATATTGCAGAATTTTGATATAAAAGAAAATTCTTGTAAACATATATATGTTTTATGTTTAATTATTAATAAATATAACTCTAAAACGTGTATTGATCACATCTACATTAACAATTATTTTTATACCGATAGCAACGAAATTATTGATTCAGATATATTAAAATCTTATATTCTTAAAACTAGTATTACCGACCATTTTAGTACAATTATCACTATCAGAAAGTCAAACTGTAAGCCTACTACTAATGATCACTAATCTGTTGAACGTAAGCACATAAACTGGAATCGACTTAATCTATTAATTGCAAATGAAAATTGGAATAAATTACCCGAAATTAATGATATAAATGCTATTGTCGAAGAATTTAACTTAGCAATTAATAAATTTATTTCATCTTCTAGTAATATTCTATTAAATAGGTAATAAAAACAAGAATAAAAAAAATTAAACATTGGATTACAAAAGGGCTTATCACCTCAATCAGAAATAGAGAAAAACTATACAATAAACTACCTAAACAGTCGTTTAATACTATTCTTAAACACAAATATACTAATTATCGTAATATATTAAATAACATTATTAGATAAGCAAGGAATCTTCATTATGAACAATGTATTAATCTAGTTGGTAATGACTCTAAAAAAGTGCGGAATCTAATAAAAGAAGCAGCTAATATTACTAAAAGTAATAAAATATTAATTTCTAACTTAGAAGATAAAAATGGCACAAAATTAACTGAGAAAAAAGACATTGTGCAGGAGTTTAATACCTTCTTCTCCAATGTTGGTGCAGAAAAATCTAAAAATATTAAAAATAGTAATTTAAAAAAAGTGCCATTTACTGATCTTAATAAAAACTGCCACATTGCAAATTCAATTTTTTTAGACCAATTGAACCATCTGAAATTACCAATTTTATTAATAAATGCAAACAATCTGATTCTTTCTGTAATAACTATTTAACAAATAATATTTAAAAAATGACAGTTAATTCTTTATCTTTACCTCTATCTTTAATATTCAATATTTGCATTAATAAATGTGTATTTCCAAACTTGTTCAAAGAATCAATTGTTATACCAATATTTAAAAATGGCGATAAAAATAAATGTCCAAATTATCGGCCCATAAGTCTTAGGCCCTCTACACACAAAGCTACTCATTTGAAACTAAACTGTTTTGTGATTAAAATTACTAATCGGTTACTAACGCATTGGTGACTCAGATCCATACACGAGGCTACTCATAACATACCTATTCGTGATCGAAACCTGTAGTTTGTTCTGAGTGACTATGAATGAAGGACGTTTTTCGTCATTTTTTTGCTACACCATGAATGTTGACAGTGATTCTAGTGATGAAGAAGTAATAACAGAATACTACTATTACAGAAGAAATAAAAAAAATAGAAGGTTTTGGGTTCATCCATACCTTGAAAAAAATTTTCATCACCGATTGCTGCAAGAGAATTGAACCTTTTCGATACTAAATTTGTATGTTTTTATCGGATGTCAAAAGAAAGTTACTTATATTTGGTGAACCTGATTTCCCCTGCTATAAACAAACGACATACAAACATGAGAGAGTGCGTGAATGCCAAGGAACTTTTTGCAATAGGTAAAACAAAAAAAGCTTCGTTGAGCACCAAAATATTAAAGTGAGAAAACTCAAAAGTGACTCAACAGGAAAAATATATCTACTAATAATGCATTATACTATACTAAAATGTAAATTTATTTATGAAAATATTGATGATAAACAAAATGTACTTGGTATATTTCTTGACATAAAAAAAACATTCGATTCGGTTGACCATGATATATTATTAAACAAATTGTATTTATGTGTATTCGAGGTATCGCTCATAACTCTTAATTAGCTCATATTTAAGGGGAAGATCACAAAGAGTTAAAATTGATGATCAATTAAGTAACTTGACTAACATTAAATACTTAGTACCACAAGGTACTGTACTTGGACCATTATTGTTCATAATTTATATTAATGGCCTCCTCAATATTTGTAAACAATCAAAATTAATCTGTTTTGCTGACGACACAGTTATTCTAGTAAAGAATAATATTAATTATTTATATAAAATAGCAGAAAATAGTTTTGCTACTGTTAAAAATTGGATGGACAATAATTCTTTATCAATTAACATGGAAAAAACTAAATTTATACATTTCCGAATAAAAAACACTTTTTTAACTGATGACCTAAAAATTACCGTTCATTCGTCCAACTGCCTTATGAATAATAACCAAACAAATATTTGTAACTGTGTTTCACTAAATCGAGTAGGTTCAATTAAATATCTGGGTATTTACATTGATGAAAACCTAAAATGGAATATTCATATCAAATTTTTTACATTTTCAAATCGCTTAAACACATCTTAAATTATAAATTAAAAAAAATTAACATACATTGCACTTGTGTAATCTATAATTTCTTATGGTATTCCATTTTGGGGAGGTACATACGCAACCCATCTCTACAACCTTGAAGTAATGCTTAATTCACTAGTCAAATTCATTTTTAATATGCCTCACCTGTTTCAATCCTCTAAATTATATAGTGAATTGAATATATTATGTTTAAATTCATTGTACCTCAAAAATAATTGTTTTTTAATGTATAATTTTAAAGATGATATTGCTTTACCAAATCATAATTATTCTACTAGACTTAAAACTAAATCAAATATCATAATTCCAAATATTGGAACAGTTTTTGGACAACAATGCCCTAAATATAAGTTTCTAAAATTTTGTTATGATCATGACTTAAATATACATAATTTTAAAAACTTTTCAATGTATAAAAATTATGTTAATACTTTGTTTTAGTATATATATTTTCTAATTTAATTGCTCTAATAATTTATTCTGTTGTAATTCTTAGTCTAAATTTATTTTTAATCACATAATATTATAATGGAACTCTCTCCTCTAGCACAGCCATTGGCTTTTGAGGAGATCCATCACATTTAAATTTAGCATTAGTTCTATATTGTATTGTAATATTTTAATGGAATAAACTTATTACTAATAATAATAAAATTAATATTTTAATATTTTCTTTACAGGGAAGAGAGTAATGATCATAAAATAATACCAGTATCTTCTACCACTCCTGTTAAAAAATTATCTGGTGGATTATCAAACATATTAAGTCAAATAGGAAAAAAAAGTAAATTAACAGTTTTAGAGAAATCTAAATTAGATTGGGATGGTTACAAGCAAAAAGAAGGTATAGCTGAAGAACTGGTCACTTATAATAAAGGAAAAGATGGGTTTGTATTTATATATTGCTTAAACCAATAAAAATTAAAAAATTAAAATTTTTAATTATAGGTACTTAGAAAAACGAGATTTCTTGGAACGAACAGATTTGAGACAATTTGAATTAGAAAAAGCTATGAGAGATGCTAACAGATCACGTAGAAATTAAGTATTTTATTTATAAATTAATAATAACTATTTAACTGTTGAACATAATATATTATCATGTTTAATGAATGTTTATCTGTACGAACAATCTGTATATTTATATTTAAATGATTTAATTGTAATACATTGTGAGATTAGTTAATGATTTAGTATTTATTATTGTAATTATGTTATAATACACATATTTTTTTTTTACTTTTTAATATAAATAATTATAAAATACAGTTTTTTACTATGTAGATAGTACGTATATAAATATATTTTTCCTTTTAATTTCACAATAAAATTACTCAGTGATTATTTTTGCCAAGCATTACTCGAAAATACCAACCATTATAATTCAATTTTGTGAGAAATTGATTTGGTTTGGGAGTAACATGAATTTCTTTAATAGTATTTAATAATTTAACCAATATATTTGATTTTTGGGTAAAAAGTGAGTTCAATTCATTATAACTTTGTTTATAATATAAATCTGAAGTTCCTCCAATTTCAGTAAAGTATCTATAATAATTCTCACACATATCCAAAATTTTATTGAATGTCAAGTACATATCTTCCATGAATAAAAATGAATCTCTCATGATATGTGTTTGGAATACATCATGGATATGTTTAATAGTTTGAAAATTATTAGCAACAGATAATTTTTCTAAGAACAAGAAATATTCATCTTCAATTACATCCAATTGCAAATAATTGTATAAAGTATCTATAAAAAATGTTAAATTAGTTCTTAACTGATTAATACTACTATTCATCTTGTGAAATTTGTTTTCAATCCAAATTTCATGTAAATTGGTTTGTACTTTTTTAATTCGCGATAAAAAAGTAAAGAGTTTTGAATAATTTTCTTGAACTAATTTAGTGAATATAAATTGCAAAGGCCATGTAGTTTCAATGGAAACTTTAAGTTTAGTCCATATTATGTCATCAGATTCTTCATTTTTTGATGAATTAAATTTAAATGCTTTATAAATACATTTATTTAGTTTGGTTTCTTGAGCTGTATTAATGAACGCTGTTTTAATAGCTCGTAAACTTTGTTCATGTTTCATTGATAAACTATGTAATTTCTTCAAAAAATAAATATAAAACTCTCCATTTCCTAGCAAATAGAAATCCCTAATTAATTTCATATGGTATTTAAAACTGTTGTCGTTATAAGATGCATTTAACATATATTCATCTACTATATTATAAAATTTATCAATTACTCCAACAAATTCATTTTTAGTAAATAATGGAATATTTTTTAAATTTAGTAAATCAGAAAATAATTGATCTTTTTTTGAACCATACAATTTTGTAGATATATCCTTATAGTTTATCGAAGATAACTGATCCTGTGAATGTTGTAAACTTTTAATCACATCACCAATTCTTGTAATTTTACTTGCTGTTGAAAGAGGAACAAACGATGGCATTAAACTTGGTACCAAAGTAAAATGTTTAAATTCATTAGTAGTCTTAGAAAATACTGCTTCAATAAAAAACTCCTTGTGTGGGTCAAAAATCACACCATGTGCAAAAAATGTGTTCAACTGTAATAAAAAGACCTGTAAAAATTATTGTTGATATGTAATATTAAAGTACATACCTAGGTATAGAAAAACATTTTATTTTGTAAATAAATTGAGATATTACCTCTAAACATTGTTTGAAGATAAATGTTAGTTGAATTTTGTTGTCCGTAAAATTCATATTGACTCTATCATAAATTAGATTTAATATTTGTCCACCACATAAATGTGATAATTCAATATGTTCCAAAATACTATTTATTTCAACAATTAATGGTTTATGATACTCAACTTTTCTTAATATTTCAGCTAACAAACATCTATTTTCTTTATTATTTAATAAATCACGTTCAATATTATGTACACATTTCTTATATGGTTGCAAAGCAATGATCATACCATCGACAAGACCATCATAGTATATACCATGTTTGGTTAAAGCTGGATCTCTATAAATACTCTCCACTCGGCCATAAGATACGATAATATTGTTCAACTTTTTATATTCTTCAGCCAAATCTAGGAAACATTTCAACAAACAACGGTCTTCAACGTTTAAAATATCAACTTCAGTGAAATTACCATCACTGTCAACTATATATTGTAATATGTCTGATTTATAACCAAGTAGAGTAAATAAAATATCGGGAATTAAACATTCCATTGTGTTCATTACACTTACACAGTATTAAATTTGAATAAAAAATTAATAATTTATTTCATAATAAAATTTAATATCTGCTTCAAAACATTCAGTTAATATTCAAAATAAAAATGTAATTGCATAACAATTTATTTTTTTAATTTCAAATTTAAATTATAATGAATTGATGAAAACAATACTTCGAAATTCGTTTTCAAATTTAAATTTTAAGTCATTTATCAAAATGGAAAAACTATTTTTTTTTTTTTTTTTTTAATACAAAATGTAGTTGATAATAATCGCAGGATAATAAATACCACGGTAAATACATATAACGTAATGTATTGATAAGGATAACATTAAAAACTATATAGTCTGATAAGTGATAGGAAACAAGCTTCGTTAATCTCTTTTCTATGCTTCGTGCACAGATTCACTTAATCTGTGCTTCTTGATTAACTTTTAAGTTTTAATAGTTTTATTTTTTTATATATTTTACTTGATTTCCCAAGTCGTCGTGTAAATATATAAAATATTATAAAAATTATATAGTGCTTTTAGAAAATTGTACTTATAATTTTGGTGTAGCCTATACCTATACTATATTCTATATACAATTTTGGGTTTTGGCACTATATAATATTTGGTAATATTTTAACTATTTTTTTTATTTTAATTAAAATCAAATTATTGATATTTAATTCCATTGCCTACGTATATTCTATAAGAAATATTTCAAGTTTTAACTAAAAACAACATAAATAATAGGTATAGAATTAAAGAGTAATAAAATAAATAAATAAATAATTATCTTTTATAATATTTAAAATTGTTTTACTGTTCTTGTTTAATAAAAATATATGACGTGTAATCTATAATTAATATATTAATTAATATCCTGTTTACAATAATAAAACTAAACTTGATTATACAGACATTTTTTACTGGATTGATACAAATTTTAATTCATTTTATGATTATTATTGTTTATTTTTGCATAAATAACTTTTTAAGCCGGTAAATATATTACCCGGGCCGATTTTTATTCAATCCGCCACCAACCTATCGAATAGTAAGTACCTACCAAAGACTTTGATCAGCGATAATAAATATTTTGTAAACATTAATTTATTAACAAAAATGAAAAAATGGAATCGCAAAGAATATATTAATAAATTATTATTAGAATGTATTGAGAACGACAATAATTTCAAAAAATTTTGTAAAGAGAAAAACTTATTTTCCGATCTTAATTGTTTGTCGTCATGGTCTTGCGGAGGCTACCGGAAGTTCAATTAGTTCAAACTTCAAATGAAATTATTAATCAATTTATTATTTTATTCGTTAATTAACGGTGCAATTTCCGTAATTTCGAAAATCGTAGAACGCCGTTATCCGTAATTAGTAATTAATAATTATCGTCAATTCGTCATTCGTCGACTCGTCGGCATTTGGTCCAGGAGATGGACCATGGACATTTCAAATTTCGATACGTTTGTGAATTATTGTGATACATATTATATGAATATATATATTTATATTTCGTATTTGAATTAGCTATTTGTAAAGTATCTACCTCGTGTTTGTTCGAGTGGGGGACGTGGTGTGTGACATAAATATTGAATATAAAAATGCATGACAAAATAATTTAAAAATGTATGTGTAGTCTTAGTGTATAATATACACTATACACGCTAGGACTAGGAGTTAGCACAGCAAATTATTTAGTCATGGTGTAGTGTACCATAGAGTGAGGAGTGTACGTACAAAAAAATTGAAATCGTAAAGAAATATTGAAGTATGAATGTATGACTGGCGTATGTTGGCGAGAGATAAAATCCATGATGAAAAAATGATTTATAAAATCTATGAAATATCGTACAAGATTACAAGAGTACGAGACGGTTGATAAGACAATATTTTGTATATAAAATTAATAAATTATTAAATTAGATAAATAATAATCGCCCACGATACAGACGTAATATTTCTGATTTCAACACGTGTACATGGTCGTGCGACACACCGACGTGTTTTATTGGACTGAACCGAATAAGTATTATAATTCCACAATGTTTTTTTCCTGGGCATTACAATATTAAATATGCAAATCGTTATTAAAGAAATTAAAATGAATAAATATTTACACGACGCGGTATGTGAATTCCATGTTTACGCCTACACGTTCATAATCATAATGTTGTGGACTTGTGGTAATAATTATGACCGTGTTTGGGAACGTCGTATTATTTTTGACGTCCACGTTTTTAAGTATTTTTAATCTATATCATATTTCTCATATTGGGGAAATCTATGTGCCTAACCAGAAATTGACGATATCCATGATTGTGAAGAACCAAATTTTATAATATGTTCCTGTTAAACATCTAAGTGCAATCATAATTTATGGACTTTCGATAATTGTATACTTACGTTCATAATTACCACACGAGCCTAACCGGAAAAATCTGCAGAGCTAACGACCGAATACCGAAATGCCAAACGCTCGGTCGCTGACCTGTGTGCAAAAGTGTAAAATAAAAGAGCTGATATTGCTGTGGAAAGGATATAGGTTTATTAAGGATAGTGTTTGGATAGGATAATGCAATGATTATTATGATTGAATATTATTACATTTGGAAATACGATTTTGAGCGAAGTTCATCAGATAATATAAGTAATAAGTATTGATTAAAATTTTTACATTTATCAGTTAATATAAATGCTCATAGAATCATTAGAATCCCTAAATTAGTCACTTAAATTCCCAAATCAGCTCAGAATCGTTTTTCGAATGTAATGATTTATCGTTGCATTCAAATTTTAATCAAAATTTAAATCTATACTCTTTAGATTTTTATCCCTTCCACAGAAGTATCAGCTCTTCTTTTTATCCTTTAAACAGTCACAAAAAAATTATACCTAAATATAATATTCACAATTTTTTGGAACTGAGTTAAGTAATATTTATTGAGCTTCAATAAAATTTCAGAAATTATTAAAAAATTGTGTTATTTTTATTAATTATTATTGTAAAAATATTGAGTGTTAATAAGAAGAATCCATATAATTACTTAAAATATCGAGTTTACTTAAATTTCAACTTTAATCACCTATGAAAAAAAAAAAATGATACCAGAGATTTTTCTAATATTTCAGAACTACATTAACCAATATGTAATTATGCTTCAAAAACATTTTTAAAAATTTTTTTTCTTATTAATCATTATTGTAAAAGTATTGAGAAATAATAAGAATACTTATATGGATTCTTCGATTATCGATTACACTAAAAATTTTAACATTAAACAGCTATAAAAAGAATTGATTCTTGAGATTTTTCTAATATTTTGGTATCATGTTAAATAATATGCGAGTTCGTAATGGTTCTAAAATTAGATCACATGTATACAACACCAAGTGAATACTCAAACAATTTTAAAGTCTCTAAGTTTAAAATTCCTTGAGTTATCGTGAAATATTGAAATCAAATTCGTCAAAATTTCAGTTTTCGTGAAAAATACCGTTTTTCAAAATTTTTTGGTAGTTTCTCTTATCGAATAGGGTCAATTTTAAGAAATTCGAAAATTATCTAAAGAAAGTACCAACTATAATATCAACATTCCAACCGGAAATATTTTTTATATGCTATTTGTGAATATCGGAGCTTTATTTCCGGTTGAAGAAGTGTCTTCATACAAAAAAAAATGACACACGTCATTGTAAAAAGTTAAAAACAACACATTTTTCGCGTCGCTAAAAATCTACATGATAAAGTTACAGTTACTTCATGAAAATCTGAAATTCTGAAACGCATTACGCGAATACGCGATTGAAATATTATGTCATCAGAATTCAGAAATTCAGAATTTAGTTCCGCTTATCAGTGTTTTTCGTTTCTTCGGTCGAAATGTTGGCACCATTGTGCCGTTGACTCGACCGTCCGTTTTGAATTTCATTCAATTCCAACGGTGCGTGATCGTTATTTTCCCCCCCGCTCGTCGCGCATACAACTCGGTAATCGTTATGGAGTGTCGACAATGCACGCCCCACGCCCGTCATCGAATCGTCGTCGTCGTCGGTTCATGTCGCAGTGCGGACAGCGGGGCAAAGCGATAGATGGTGGGGGAAAAACCGTTAAAAAAAACCCAATTATGTGGTCCGTAACTCTGTGGTGGTGGGGATGATCGGTGGGAAAACGCACAAGTTTTCTTGTCTACGATCGAGAGTTCTGCATTTCGAGAAGTCGTGACTCACGAGAGATAATTGTATTTTTTTTTTTTACCGTCCGAGTTCGCTGAGCACGTCGTGTTTAAAATATTATTACCGTATCGACGCGCGCACCTCTGTTTTCGTTATTCTCGTCCGTATACCGACCGACTGGCGACTGTACTTGTTCATCCGTTTTTCTCGTAACGTCTTTGTCGTTCCTTTTTCGAACGTTCTGTTTCGTTCACATTTCGACTACGAGACCGGTGACGGTTCGAAGGCCTCCGTACAACGTGGTATGGATCCGCCGTCGGCCTTTGTTGTTCGTTGTCGCCTACTCCGTCACCGTCATTTGCAAATAATTGCTATTGTAACCGCGAACACTGCTGCTGGTTATCAGCCGTCGGAGTAGTGTAACGGTTTTACTTGCGTCAGGTACGCGCTATACTCGGTGTAATGTGTGTGCATGTTCACGTTAAACGCGCATAACCGTTCGCGTGACGTCCGATTATAATAACCGATCGTAAAAAAATATTCATATTCCGTATTCTTTTATAAAATACATAATATATAACAGTCATTACCAAAACCAGTGTTTTTATAGTTTGTTATTTGTAATATTTTATATCATTACGATTTTGTTGGGGGTTTTTTTTTTTTTACTCGTACGTAACGTGTTACGCACGACTCAACGGTTTTACGGGTACGAGTTTTAAACGTCTGTTCTCGGTTTATCGCGTAACCACCCGGACGGGCGGCGACGTATTCTGTTACGACTAACTCATCGGACCGCATCGACAAAATGCAAGTGGAGGACGCGTTTTTCGATGGCATCAACTTAAAGTTGGCCATGGACATCAATATCAAACGAACCAGTGGTGAGTGATAGGATTCATAACGATATGCACTTTAAGCACAGAATAGAGCATTTTAGTTCAATAATAGTTTTATTCTGTGCTTTAAGTACTTGTCCGCTCATCATCATTATTTACCGTTTCGGATTTTCCCAAAGGTTCCAGTTGTCGAGTTTCTGTACTCTTTGTTTTTTCATTCTGCCTTTTAAGATCATCGACTTCGTACCACGGATGTTAGTTTTGAGTAGGTGCGAGAGTACGTAGACCGTACTCGTATTTAATGATTGTATTGCCGGATAACCATATAATATGTATTTGAACATTCATGAACAGAAATGATCATAGGTAGTTGCATTATATTTTTAGTCGTTATAGTAGGAACTATCCTTTAAAATAACTAGGAAACTTATTTAATTACTTTCCATTGTCTATGTAATTTAGCTCAATTTCAAGTTTTTGAAACATTTCTGTAGGTACTTACATTTTTCTCACCAAATATACCTAGACCTAACTACTTATTTAATTAAGTTGTAATACTATCATCGACCATGTAACTCATTTGATGGTAGGTAGGTTTATATCTTACTGATGTCTGATAAATTCTGATAATAAACCATAATATGGTAAACAACTTGTAGGTAGTTTTTTTTTATTAAAAAAATTATGTTGATTTCTGTTGTAATTCGTTTTCAACTCTTTATATTTCCTATACCTAACAGTAAAAGATATTTGTTGATAATATTGTTATAATTTACCGAGAATCTACTTATTAAATATTCAATATTTTAATTAATTGATAGTTATCTGTTACCTACCTACATGTTTATATTTGGATATAATTTGCTAGATTAATGGTTTTTTTTTTTTTTTAAATTCATAATTATCTAGTGAAATAAATATAAAGTTTAATGCATTGTTAACATGATTTAAAAAGTTAAGATTTTTCCTGCATTTTTACAGGTGCCTATTGTTTTGTAATTTTTATTTTTTATATTATCTTCATAGGTACATAGTCTACATATATACCTATATCTACCTAGTTGATTTTTAACATTTATGTATAGGTAAAAGTACATACCTAAAGCAGTTAGCTAGTTACATAGGTTTTAAGCTATCCATTAGATTTGATACATTCTTTGTCCTGGTTTAATTATGATATTCATAATTAGTTTATTTATTGTAAATCTTATATAATCTTTTATAGATATTAGATACCTAACGTCTAAAGTAGTTTGTATTATCAAAATTATAAAATAGGTTATAGGTATATTTATAAAGAAAATATTACCCATTTTGTGATTTAAAATATTTAGAAATTGGAATGTATGTTAGGTATCTACTCGTTAGATGACATTTTGTGTTGGCATTTAGTCAACTTTTATGTTTGATAAAAAATGCTAGATAATAGGTGTATACCATAGGACAAATATCTTAGTTAAATCTATTATAATAGATAAATTTTTTTTTTTTTAATATTTTCAAGAACAATTTTATTCTATTTAATACTTATTAAATATAATAATAGATTTAGGTACCTAGGTATTTTAGTTTATTGACTCTGTTTTTTGTTCTATTAATGTTTAATTGGTTTCATGGTTTTTCAAGGAGTAGTTATCTATAATATATTACTATGTTATCCCATATATTATGAACATTTTAATTAGATTAAATAATTATTAATTTACATCAATTAATTGTTAAATAATAAATTATATTAAAATATTAATATACCTACTATCTATCTATCAATAGAATAATAAATATGTATAGGTATATGAATAGTAGTAGTAGTATTTTACCTTCGCTTTTACCTATATTTATTTGTATTTATGGATGATATATATAATTTTTTTCAGATAGATACCTACTTATAATAAAAATAAAAAAATCAATATTTCAGATTTTTAATTAAATATTTATTTTTAATAAAAATAGCATCAAATAAACATTATAAATATTACAATATGACCAAATTTTATAAAATAATTGTTTGACATTTTATTGAAACAAAAAAATATAGATTTAAAGTACCTACTTATACAAAGTAAATATTTAAATAGAAATGTTATATACCTTATTCCCTACTAGGTCAATTAATTAGTTAATACACATTTCTTTATTATCATACAGTGACAATAAGTTATATACCTAATGAGGTATAAATAATAATGTGGTATTAAATATGTAATTTTTTTTTTTTTTTAATTACTGGTTTTCTGAGGGTTTTTCTTTGTACTTTTTTAATATCCTAATTGTAATTTAAATTATTTATTAAAAATATAAATTCAAATAATATGTAAACAATACATTTATTTATATAAGGTACCCATATATATTTATGTATTAAATATAATAAATATTTAAGTACCTATGTGTGGGTTTATTGGTAACTGCTCTGTATATTAGGTATCTCAATTTATACCTAAATAAGTACATAATACATTGTGTCTTTTATCAATAATCTTGTTATTGTTGTTAATTTAGTAGGTAGGCATATACAACAAAATTATAAAAATAAAATAAAATACTGGGTAAAATATCTATTAATCTACCTATTATGTACTTCATATTATTTTTGTATGCTGTAAGTAATAAATTAAAAATTAAATTGATAACTACTAATTATAAGAAGAGAATAATTTTATCCACTTGTAGATTTTTGATTTAATGGAATATAAATTAGTATAGGAAACATTGATACCAAATAAAAAGTAGGTAATATACTAATCTATATTATTTTAAATATTTGATTAATTAAGGTGGGCACTTAATTCATATAAACATATATTTTTTGACTTGGTTTCTGGCAATTGAACAACACAAATTTTGAAAATTATATTTTGTGAAGTGATATTAAAATTAATAATTATGAATGAAAAACAGTTTTTATTATATTTTTAAGCATCTATAATTCTATATTATAAATTCATGAATTAATATTATCAAATAATTGTAATAGGTATGTGATATGCATTTAAGTTTGAATTATTTTTATTTAACAAATACCAATGATTTATTTTCAGATTATAACCTAACCTATTACTAGTATTTACTACCCTTTGTAATATTGTGATGGATAAATATGAATAACTAAAATATTAAAAAACGTATTTTTTTTTTTGGGTGGGTGATATGACAACAGTTGTTTGACCTTCAGTACTGTCTTCTGTAGGCGGTATGGCAGTCACAAGACCATATATGGACGTCCAGAAAATGCAGATTAACTTAAGGGCCACTATGTCTACTATAGTAGATTCAATTTTTTTTTTATTAATTTCAAGTGTAGAAAAAAATATACAAAAACATAATATTTCCTCATTATATATGTACAATAGTAATTGAAATCTTTAATTAGTATTATTTTTATGTTAAATACGGAATCGTATTGAATTGTAATCTGCTGAATCTCTTAAATAATTTTGTCCACCGGTTAGGGTACTTGTCGAACGTGTAATTTAATTTTTAAGTAATGTTGGGATACCTATTGTATTTTATATTATGTACAAAAATAATCTAAATATTTAAAATTGATTTATTGTGTATTACATTATGTTGCCGATGTTGACGATTTTAATATGCATTGTAAAATATCAATAAAGTCTATTAATAAATAAATGTGTACATTATAAATTGCATTTTTGTTAAAAATAACTTTTCCTAATATTTTATAAGAAAATCACGAGGAAAATCAAATTATATGGATTACGAATTTACATAGGTATCAATTGTTCCTTTATTAAATTAAAATTCAACCATAATGCCATTAATTTAACAATAGGTACTATGTTATAAATACATAGTAAGAGTTATGTTTACTAAAATACTGTAAAAATAAATTATTCGAACAATTATGTAAAAATATAAACTAAAACTGGTTCTTATATACTCATACATCTACCTACGTTTTCATCGAGGTTTTCATTGATTATTATTATTTATTAAACAAGTTTGAAGATGATAACATTATTATTTTTTTAAAAAAAATCATGAATTATTTTGCACCCTTAATTTAATGAATATTTACGATTTCAAAATTTAGATAACTAGGTACCTAGTTGTTATGTGTCGTTATTGTTTGAAAATAATTTTTGTGTTTTATTTTTTGTGAGTTCAATTACACTTTTATTTTTAGCGATCTTTTTTAAATGGAGTTATTATAAAATTTATTTTAGATTCTGAGCGAAGCGAAGAATGTATTGGTTTTACAATGATGTGTGATTTTTTTTTTTTTTTTTTATTCTGAAGACATTTTTACTACCCGAAATAATGCTCCGATTATCACGAATAGGGTATGTTTCCGGTAGCAAAGTGGATCTAGTTGGTATTTTATTTAGGTCATTTTTTGAATTTCTCAAAATTGACCCTAAGCGGTAGAAAAAACTTCGAAAAAATGACGAAAAAGCGGCATTTTTCACGAAAAATGAAATTTTGACAAATTCAATTTCTATATTTCACGATAACTCAGGCAATTTTTAAGATAGCGACCTGAAAATTTTTTTGGGTGTTCACATAGCTATTATATATATGTGGTAAAATTTTGGAACCGTTATGTTAATTTTTCTACAAAATATAGGACTTTGAATATTTCGTAAAATTGAAGTTTTTACGTATATAATGTTTGATAAAATTGTCAATTTTGGGTATTTTGGTCTGAAAATTTTACTCAAGTATACTTACATATTACTTAACATCATACTAAAATATTATAAAAATCCCAAGTCACAATTTTTTTTTATAGTTGTTTTAAATTGATATTTTTAGTAAAACGAAAATTTTAGAATCCATACATATAAATAAATATTCTGAAAACACTTTTACTACCCGAAATAATGCTTCGATTTTCACGAATAGCGAGTTTCAGATGTAAAAGTGGATGTAGATGGTACTTTATTTAGGTTATTTTTCGAATTTCTCAAAATTGACTATAAGCGGTAGAAAAAACTTCGAAAAAATGACGAAAAAACGGCATTTTTCACGAAAAATGAAATTTTGACGAATTCAATTTCTATATTTCACGATAACTCGGGCAATTTTTAAGTTAGAGACTTGAAAATTTTTTTGGGTGTTCACATAGCTATTATATATATGTGGTAAAATTTTGGAACCGTTTTTTTAAATTTTTCTACAAAATATTGAACATTGAATATTTCGTAAAATTCTCGTTTTTACGTATATAATGTTTGATAAAATTGTCAATTTTTGGTATTAAGGTCTGAAAATTTTATTTAAGTATACTTTCATATTGATTAACATCATACTAAAATATTAGAAAAATCCCTAATCTAAATTTTTTTTTATAGCTGTTTTAAGTTGATATTTTTAGTTCAAACGAAAATTATAATCTGACTGAACTTCGCTCAGAATCGTTTTTTCGAATGCAATGGTTTATCATTGCATTCAAATTATAATTAAAATTAAACGCTATGGTTCGCACACCTGTATCCTGTGCGGCAGGAGTATCAGCTCATCTTTTGTTTATTGATTTTACATTTATTTCGTACTCTTTTTTTTTTTTTCGTTTATTTTTCAGGTGGGCATTGCAGATTTTTTAATGTAACGTGAGATTTATTAAATGTCATATATTAAATAACATCGGGATAATAACGGAAATTTTGTTTTTTAAACTTTGGTCTATTGGAAGAAATTAATATTTAATAGGTACAAATGTACAATGATAGGTATAATTTACTATGGGGTGTGAAGTTCAAGGACATTTTAATTTATTTTCATAATAATTACTATTTCAAAGTTTTAAGAATGAAGATGAACGGTTATTTCATATTTATTTTTATTATTTATTCAGATATTTACTTATGTTTTTCCCGGGGTTTTTCTTATTGCTCGTGAAGAAAATGTTATATTATAGTACCTATGAAATTATATTTTTCATTATAATTTGTTGTTTCCTTCCTTTTTTTTTATATTACCAACCATTCATGATAATACGTTTATTATAAAACAATAGACATTTATTTATGTTTTTAATTATGTTGCATCTTGTATGTCTAAATAATATAATTTATATATATTATACAGGTTTAATATGATTAAAATTATTTTGATACATTACGGATTTTATGAGTTTCAATTTTCATATTCGTTCTTATGCTGATAGATTTTTAGTTTCTAAAGGAACACATTATAACACTATAAAAGACCATCATTAGAACAAGTTCAAGAAATCCTTGAAAAACTCTGAATTATTTCCAAATAAGGTTATAGGTCATATTAACATCTTTGTTTTAATTTAAGTAACATCTGATTTATCTAAGACCTTTTTTTATTTTGTGTAAGTAGGAGAATTAAATATTACTATAAATTTAAACTATGTGTATAATTATACAATTACAACGTATGTCCGCTAATATAAATTGTTTTTCAACTTGTTCATTGTACCCTCGATTGTACATCGACTACATATTAGTAATATGATGGAATGATTCAATTTAACAATGCTAAAATGATAATACGTAGGTACTTCAAAGTTCTTATTAAACGTATATAACGTACTAATACAACAATGTATCGGTAGCCTTTTGAAATTTGTTAAGTATAATAATTAAATGATCAAATTTCGTTTTATTTGTACTATTTTGTGATAAACGGCTTCAATATACTGATCGATTTAATGTTTATTTTTAACGAGTTATCGTGGCCTCCAGACGTTAGTGCTATTTGTCCTTTTCTATTATCCTGATGTAGGGGTGGGAGCTGCTGTTTTGTGTGCCTGGTACGAATTTCAAACCGTGTACTTTATGGATAACACCGCCAGTATTGTAACCAATGAATCATTGTACGAAGCAATTGAAAGTTTCGCACGTTAATTTAAATGAATAAATTCGTATTGTGTACGGGAGTTGGTCGGTATAATGTGCATCACAGTCGTATTTGTGGTCCAGTCGCGACAAAATTGGCTCGATGAATTCCGGTCAAAAACACTACTATGTACTACAGTTCTACTGATTCGTAATTATTGTTAAGGCCTTAACAATTATACGTAGGGAGTGTGACAATTGGACAGGAAGTAGGCATGTCATGGATTAAGAAGAGCTTATCGTGTTTTCATTATGACAAATCAAATAAATGCGATTGTCATAAGAAAAACGGTTCAAAATCATCGTTTATTAACTGTGATGACGCGCGAACCGATAAATCGGAAGTATCCGACAAAAATATCCAGTGCAATTTCGACGAAGAGTTCAACGGGAAACTTGTTGAAAGTCTTTTTTGCGATAAGGGTCAGTAACTTGTAAAAGTAAAATTTATGCGTGTAATCGGATTGCGTTTTTCTTTTGTACATTTTACTTTCAGAGAAGGATTTTTATTTTATTTTAATTTAAATTGTTTACAGAATATATAATCGTACCGTAAAATACGGAAGTAAATGTGGTTTTGGTGTTATCTCTTTATCGTCTTATTTTTTGGTTATTAATCATGCATTATTTACACGATACGTAGGTAAGCACTTAATTAATGTTGTCGAGATAGTTTAACGTGTAGAATATGCTTTAAAATTAATTTTTTATTCTAAGTCCATATTTGGCAGCAAAACAATTACCAGATGATTCCGTTAAATATCTAATTTAAATGATGTTTTACTTTAAAAAATGATAATTATTTCTTGTCATAATTTTTAATTAGGGAACTGTTATTTCGTTCCTAGATAATAATGTTATTTACGTATTATGTACCTATACTTTGTGTATAATACACTATAAATTATACATCCTCTCTCTTCATATAATATTATTAAATAGTGAAACACTATTATATAATATTTTGTTAAGACTCAAGAGATGCTTGTTAGTTTGAAATTTTGAATTGATATTTTTTTCGTTTCAGTTTAATTCAGTTTTAACGAAATACGAGAATAGATAATTAATATGAATTATCTATTCCTTCATAAATTAAAAATTAAATATAATGTGTAGGAATGTTTTTGAATTTATAATCTGTTATAGTTATACACCAGTTATTCTTTTGTACCTAATATTAAAATATTTAGAAAATGTATTTATCTTGTTTGGTTGATTTTTTAAATTTTCATTTCTAAATTATTAGTATATATATATAAGTAAAAATATATAGCAATAAACTACGTTTTAAATAACATATTTTTAGTTATGGTAATATTTTTGTGCAAATAAGTTAATTCACAAAAACAATAATTATTATATTTATAATCGTATTGGATATAGATATATTTATTTGTAGTGGGACAGTTGTAATTTGTAAAAAGTATTATTATATATTAAGTACATTGACATTTGTTCAAGGACGTAGTATGGATTTACTTACCATTTACCAACAAACACGAGGCTGAACGATGAAATAATAAATGTATTTGCCAAAATTGAATACTGTGGAGTTCATTGATATTAGTGAACTAATACATTTTGCACTAATACAATATTTAAATTAATACATTTTGCTAAATATACACGTTTATTGTGTTATAAATTGTTATATTGGAATAAAGGTGTATTTTTATTAATTGAGAAGTTTTTATAAAATAATTGAATAGGTTCATAAATGTCATATTATAACATTAGGTTTGTAATTAAAAATAATTAGTTACCATTTTGAACTGTATTAATTTTCGAATACCATAAAAACAAGTAATTCATATTACATTAACCCGAGTTGGGATGCTTGCCATACGTATTAAAATTTTCCAACAATATTGGTTGTTTGTTTAAAAATTAAAAAAAAAAAATACCATCTGTTTTTAAAATTTTTATAGTTATATAATTATTAGATGTATAAAATTATTATTTAATTAAAAGTCTCACGAAATCAAAATTTATATTATTTGAATAAAAAAAATATATATATTTATAATCTCGTATATAATATATACGAGTACATTATATTAATTACCCGCGTACGTCGTAAACTCAACACTAAACCGAGAATCGTTAAAATAAAATAAATTTCCCTTTTCTGCGTTAGAATGTCGCAAGAGTACCCAAAGAAATACAATGTCATAAAGAATAAACCAATATTTATTCATCTAATTTATGATGAATGAAAATATCCAAATTTAGCCTTAAAAACAATTTGTTTTTATTGACCTTTATATTTTATTACATTACGCGTGAACGTACGATACAGCTTTAAAGTAATATGTAATACTCGTCTTTTCTATTGTAACCAAGTCATATGTTGTGGTCATTTTAACATGTTTATAGTTATCTAAAAAATGTTACCATAGTTCCCATAGAATATAATATAAGTTTAAAGTTAGTAATATTGTGTTTAGTACGGAGGTGAACTCGTTGCGTACAAATTATTTGTATGCAAATAAGGGTTCAAGCCTACCTATTTCCATATTAATATACTCGTTTAGTGTTTTTGATAATATGTTCCTATGGGCAACCTTGTACGAAAATAAAAATAATTTTTTTAAAATAGTTGTTGATGTGTCGTCAAGTTTATTACCAATCATAATTGTAGCTATCGAACACGCATTTTGTTTCTTTTACGAAAATTAAAATAATACCAAATTCAGATTTTCGGGTTTTCTTTTGTTTTCAAATTAATTTGGAAGACCTTAATTATTTGTCTCTTAATATTTAATTTATGTAATGATGTAAGTAGGTAAGTCTTTAAAAAGTTGAAAATTTTGTTTAATTGTTTATTTTTGTTTTTGTCTTACAAGCAAATAATTTGATTTCATAATTAAATCAAACTATATTTTTATTATATTTATAGTATAATAACAAATGGGTTATTAAAATTAGCAATTTATTTTTGATTTTCATCACTAGGTTACCCTAACTAGTTGCTATAAATAACACATATCTTAATAAATATAAAACTTATTAAAAATCAGAACACTAATATTGTGTATGATGTTTGTTATTATTTCTAGGTCTTATTCATAAGGCAGTTGTGTCTAAAATGAACCCAGATACCAGGAGCATTTCAGTAGAATGGTTAGAAAATGGTGAAACCAAAGGCAAAGAGGTAAGTAATTGCTTTGATTCAAATTTTGACATTAGATATTTCAATAGTGATTTAGGCATGTTTAAAATTATAATTATAATTGTAATTTATTTTTTTTATAGATTGATCTAGATGGAATTTTAGAATTGAATCCTCAGCTACGATCAAATATTCCTAATATTAATATGGTTGCTCAAAATGGTACTAATATACCTACTAATAGCAAGTTAGCGAGGGTAAATTTAACTTTTTATTTATATATATATAATATATTATAATGTCTAGAATTATATGTTAAAACCTACAATGAATTTTATTATGGTATTTTTAGATTTTGAGCGAAAAAAAATCTATTGGTGTTATAATAATGATGTGTGTCTTGTTTTGATTTTATGTCTAAAGATTAGATTTTGCTCAAAATAATTCTCCGATTTTCATGTATACTTAACCTAATCGGTTGGAAAGTGGATGATGTAGTTAGTACTTTATTTAGATCATTTTTCAAATTTCTTAAAATTGTCTCTATAAGATAAGAAAAACAACCAAAAAATGATGAAAAAACATCAATTTTCACGAAAACTGAAATTTTTGATTAATTTGATTTAAATATTTCATGATTACTCAAGCAATTTTAAATTTAGAGATTTGAAAATTGTTTTGACTATTCACATATATGCTGTATATATGTGATAAAATTTTGGAACCATATGTTAATTTTTCTAAAAAATATAGAACTTTGAATATTTCCTAAAATTCTCTAAGCAATTTTGTGTTTCAAGTTTGAAAATTTTACTGAATTATACTCATATCATTTTACATGATATTAAAATATTAGAAAATCCCAAGTCTCAATTTTTTTGATTGCTGTTTAATGTTTTAATTGTAATCGAAAATCTAAGAATACATATATATAATAATATATTAGTATTTTTCTTATTATTTTTCAATACTTTTATAATAATCATTTATTTATTAATAATGAATTAATGAATAAAAAAAAATGAAAAAATTTGATTGTAGCTCAAATATATTTTACTTCGATCAATTCCAATTAATTGTGAATATTACATTTACGATTTTTTATAGCTATTTAAAGTATAAAAAGCAAGGAAAGATGGGATATAGGTATAAAGAGGATAGTATTAAATATTGATTTAAATTTGATGCAATGATACATTTGAAAAAAGATTCTGAATGATGAAGTACGGTCAGATTTGGATGTTTAGAATTTTAGATGACTAATTTGGTTTTATTTTTGGTTTTGGTTTGGGTTTGGGGTATATATATTGAACGTAGAGAATGGTAAATGTAAAAATTGTAATTAATACATATATTATCCAATGAAATTAGTTCAAAATCGTATTTCCAATGCAATAAATTATCATTGCATTCAAATTTAAATTTAAATTCATAACTGTCCTCTTTACACTTGCTTTTTTTTATTTCATATTATTGAAACAAAATTCTAGTAATTTTATTTTGTATTTTTATAAAATGATATATTATTTAATATTTTCAGTATTCTACAAAGGCCTCAATTCAAGCATTTACAAACAATAAAGGTAAGTGTCTGATTTATTTATTAAATAAAGTAAGTATAATTTAACATAAAATATATTTAGGTTCATATAAAGGAACAAAACCAGTTACTAGACAAACCAACCACTACTCACCAGCAGTTAATGGTGGTCCTGTTGAAGTGTCATCAACAACAGTTCCTTGTACACCTCTAAATCCTCCAATACAATACCAACAGATACCAGTATTGAAACCAGCTGATCCTCCTCCTCAAACGTATCAGTTAACTCAATTATACAGCAATAATACAGCTGGTACAAACCGGGGCACAAATACAACAACAGCAACAGCAGCAGCTACTGCTGCAGCAGCAAAAGACAGACGAAGTAATGTTGTTAAAGAAGTTGCTAAATTAAAAAAAAATAGAGAAGAAAGGCGATTACGTCAAGCTGAGCTGAAAGAAGAAAAAGAAGCTTTAATGAACATGGATCCGGGTAATCCAAATTGGGAGTTTCTTGCTATGATTAGGTTTGTATTAGATTGATTAAGTATAAAATTACAATTAATATAATATTAAATGTTTTATTATAATTCTAGAGATTATCAAACTAATTTAGAGTTTAAGCCTTTAAGAGATTCTGAAATGGTTGAAAATCATCAAATCACTGTTTGTGTTAGAAAAAGACCACTTAATAAGAAAGGTATTGTTAATTCACTGATAAATTATTTTTCATTATAATATATAAATAATATAAATTATATATTATAGGTATGTAATATTATTTTAGATTCTGAGCGATGTGAAAATAATGCTCTGATTGTCACGAATAGCATATGATTCTGGTTAGAAAGTGGATTTCGTAAAATTCTCGTTTTTATATTTATAATGTATTAATGTTTGATAAAATTGGCAATTTTTGGCATTAAAATTTAAGAATTTTACTTAAGTAATAATTACTTAACATCATATTAAAATATTAGAAAAATCCCCCTAGTCTCAATTTTTTTTTATAGTTTAAAGTTGATATTTTTAGTTTTTTCTTTTTATGTTTACATTTTTACTACCCGATAAAATGCTCCTATTTTCACAAAAAGCATATGTTTCCGGTTGAAAAGTAGATGATATGTGGTGCTTTATTTAGGTCATTTTTCGAATTTTTAATAATTGACCCTATATGTTTGAAAAAACTATGAAAAAAATCATGAAAAACGGCAATATATTAATCAATACCTACCCTACATTATCTGACTTCATTTTGCTCAGAATCGTTTTTTCGAATGCAATGGTTTATCATTGCATTTAAATTCTAATTAAAATTAAACACTATGATTTGCACACCTATATCCCTGCGGCAGGAGTATCAGCTCGTCTTTTTTAAATGTACATTTTAATATAAAAATATTAGTATTAGTGTTTATTAAGTATTAAAAAAATAATTGTATATGACTGAAATTATTTAATTTCAATTTTATTTTTTAGAATTAAATCGAAAAGAGGTAGATGTTATTGCTATTCCTTCAAAAAATCAGGTTATTGTACATGAACCTAAAAATAAAGTAGATCTAACGAAATATTTAGAAAATCAACACTTTCGATTTGACTATGCCTTTGATGATACTTGCAATAATGAAACAGTTTATAAGTGAGTAATATAATTAGTAAATTATCATAATTAAAAGAAACAACAAAAATAAATATAAATGATATTAAATATGAAATTATTCAATTTAGATTTTCTGCAAAACCTCTTGTAAAAACTATATTTGATGGTGGTATGGCAACCTGTTTTGCTTATGGACAAACTGGAAGTGGTAAAACACATACTATGGGTGGGGATTTCCATGGAAAAACACAAGACTGTAAAAAAGGCATTTATGCTATGGCTGCTAAAGATGTTTTCCGTTTTTTGAATTCACCTAGTTACTCGCCATTAAATTTGGTTGTAACTTCTAGCTTTTTTGAAATATACAGCGGCAAAGTAATTGATAATAATTATTTATTATTTACATGCTATTTATTATTTATGTTTTATTTTTAGGTATTTGATTTATTAGGTGATAAAGCTAAATTAAGAGTTCTTGAAGATGGTATGCAAAAAGTACAAGTAGTTGGACTTACTGAAAAAGTCGTTACCACAGTGGAGGAAGTATTAAAATTAATTAATGACGGTAACAGCGCTAGGTAAATATTTATTTTGATAAATTACTTCAAATTGTTAGAATGTTAAATTTTTTTTAGAACTTCTGGCCAAACTTCAGCAAATAGTAATTCTTCAAGGTCTCATGCTGTTTTTCAAATTGTATTGCGTATACCTGGTTTGAATCAAATACATGGAAAGTTTTCTTTAATTGATTTAGCTGGAAATGAAAGAGGTGCTGATACATCTTCAGCAAACCGACAAACAAGTAATTTTAAAAATAAATAAAAATATTTCTATATTTAGCTTATAAATAAGTTTCATAAATATAAAATTATTTATTGTAGGAATGGAAGGTGCAGAAATAAATAAGTCTCTTCTTGCACTAAAAGAGTGCATTCGTGCTCTAGGGAAAAAAGGTTCACATTTACCTTTCAGAGCAAGTAAATTAACACAAGTACTTAGAGATTCTTTTGTTGGTGAAAAGAGTAAAATATGTATGGTATGTAATTTGAAAAATTTTACAATTGTTTATTATTTGTTATTTGAGTTAGTGTATATAATAAGTTTTATTTTAAATTTTAGATTGCAATGATAAGTCCAGGAATGAGTTCATGCGAACACTCTCTGAACACGCTCCGTTATGCTGACCGTGTTAAAGAATTGGACGCATCGGATCCTGCAGCTGGTGAGGTTCAAACTCCTATGTATTCTTTACCATCAAACAATTCTCCAAATGTGGTTCGTAATTTACAAGATGTGAGTATGGTTGATGATGATTTGGCAGCACTTCGATCGCTTAATGTAAGTATTTAATTAATAATTGTTCTTTGAATTATTTTTAATTTATTAGTAGTTCATTACAGTAGGAAAACGAATTATGATTTATACAATTATTTATACTTAAATTACTACACTTTAATCTTAAACAATGTTATACTTCATGTGTGATATTATATAATATTATTTTTATTGCCTGTTTAAAAAAAAATTTTGATTCTATAATATTTATAATGTATTTAAATTAAGAATCTTAAAAGTTTGGAAAATTTATCAATATTTCTTCGCTATGCCTGTAATTTAGGTTATTTTTGAAATTTTGATTGTTTATTGTCTGTGCGGAGTGTGATTCACAATAATGTAATTCATAAGCACATTAATTAATTATTTTACTAAAAAATTAAAGGAAACCGATAATAAAAATGAAGTTCTTGCTTGTACAAGTATTTGTTCGCCGATTGTTATTGAAGATGTTAGGATTGTTCATGGTATTACAAATTATAACTTTATGGTTGGGACAAATGAAATTGAAATTGGTCACTGTTTGAATAAGAAGGTTAGTGATAAATTAAAATAAAAAATATTACAAATTTTGTATACCTGACGAAAAGTTTACGTTTGATGTATCAGGTAATAAGTAGAAATTAAAAATATAACGTATTTAGTTTAAATTATATAATTTTCTCAGTTATATTACTATTATGTAAGATTCTGGCATATTTTATAAATATATTATATTTTCCCATAATTTTACTGGTAAATGTATACATTAAGGCCGAGCACATATAGAGACACAGCGCAGCATAGTTTTTTGTAAAATCTATTAGTTAGAACTTACTAACACATATTGGGTGGCAGGGCAGTGCAGAACTTTGCCTGTATCGACCTGTGTCTCACAATGTTCATAATGCAGTTTACTGCATACATGCCACACACATTTGGAATGTTATGAAAAAGTCATCATCAGAATATGATTTTGAACTTATATTTAACAAATTTCCTGCTATCATTTCGCTCATAACTGGGTAATAGGTAACACAGAACTACGTAGTGATATGCGTTCACATAGGCCACACAGTTTTTCCTACACTGCATTGCCCTTAGCTGCGCTGTGTCACCTGTGTTTCAATGTGCACCAGACCTAAAAGTTAGGAATTTTTAGAGCTATTTATTAAAATTGTATTACATTTTTTAATCTACACATAACCACAGAATATTATAAAAATATTTCTTTTTCCAAAAATTGTATTTTAGTGTTATTTAATAATTGTTTATATATCTGTTAACAAATTGATGAAATACAAATTACTGTTATTTAGACATTATATTTTGTAGTTGTTACAAATAGGCCCTTCATGATAAATATAATGTGGAATCATTAACGTTAAAATAACTAATGTATAATAAGGCTAGTCGCTGACGGGCAATTTTTAGTTGCACTATAGTTGCCCAACAGTTGGATCATACCGCTCTCACAAATGCAACTTTTACTATCGTATCATAGTAGGCGCGCGTAAATGATACAACAATTATTGTTCAGTTGCATCTTGGTTTTGTCAAAATAGCTGCAGTATGTGCTCTCAAGTTAAAAAGAAAGACCAAAAAAAAAAAGGAGAAATATTGGGGTACATCCAATAACTTCATAGTGATTAATGAAAGGACAGTTTTATAAACTTCATAATGTATTACAGTCTTAATCAGATAATTTTTTTATTTTTATCGTATGAGTGTTGAAAGATTTAGTGATCCTCTAAATTTGATACGACCTTTCATCACTTATCAAAATACAATGTGGAGAATAGTGTTCCTTCCTGCAGAAAGACTTTCAGTCCCAATTGTTTGATTACAAGTGAGTTGAGACCCGTTAAACACATGGTACAAAATAATTGCATATAATCACGCAATTGAACGATTTGTGACAAAACACAAACTAATTAGTTGGACAAACTGGTTAATTGCATGTGAGCTGATTGTCATATAACACTGTGGGAAGTAGTCACTCATGTGATTAAACTATTGCACAACTGAAAATTGCCTGTCAGCGACGAGCCTAACTGTACTTAATGAATTGAATAAATTATTTATATGTAAAATAATCTTAAAGTTTATACATATAAATGAATAGTATGATTACTATTCAAAATAATATAGCTATAATTAGGAATGTAATGAAACACAATACAGTAAACAGAATTAATGAAGCAATGTTTTAGTAAACTAGTTACTGATTTTTATCGTATATTGCTCAAATATTAATTTGTATTCAATATATCAATGAAGACCCTAAACATTACTATTTGACTATTTTATACATTATTATTTTATTGGAATTGATTCGAAATTTATGGTAATACCATAATATGACGGGTTGATAGCAATGAATGGTCATTTAAAAAAATTGTAAGCAATTATCGGACTACTCTTTATGTTTACTGTAGTATAATTTAAATTTAACTATAGTCTATAATAAAGCTATACTCCATTCACTATTAGAATGAACCTTTCATATTGACAACATGAATACATAATTTAAAATGTATTATTACCATAGAACTGCTGTGCCGTACTGTACGTGGTGGTGAGTTATTCACGATGACCCAAGCACGGGGCGATCTGTGCATAAACGACAAACGTAACAGAAGAGGTGGTTGAGTGTAGTAGTGGAAACGGTTAGGCGTGACCTGACCGTCACAGACGAAAACAGAGTGCTTCTGAGGTTCCTTCTAATAGTGAATGGAATATATATTATAGTATACAGCAATGTTATTAAAAATCACATTGGTGCTAAAAATCAGTTTGTAAAAGGATTAACACAAACGGATATTTTAAAAATATATTGCAAAATAATTTTCTAATTTAAAATGGACTAAACTACTAATATTACATTGAATTTGAATACATTCAAATTAATACAATTTTTTCTCAAATATGTAATTTTGTTGAAAAGTATATTTAATCACAGATACATATTCTTATCTTAAAGAGATCTTTTTAGGTTTAGCACACTTAACTTAAATATGCAGAAATTGAAATTGATGTAGAAACAATTGTAAATTATTTGTAATATTTTGGTAATTAGTTTATGGATATAATTTTATAATGAATATTATATTCGTTTTATTAATATGTAAATTTTTTTTTTTCAAATTATGTATACTTTAATCAAATTTATCTCTCTCCTTTTCTCAAATAAAGTTTGACTACATTTTTAATTATTAAATATTTATTCTATATTAATATAATATAATTATATTTATTTTAATAGGAAGGTGAATTATCTGCTGATTTATATAATTTTCATGAAGCTGTATCTCAATTGCAAGAACAAGAAGATGAAATGCTAGATAAACACAAGTCTTTATTAGAGACTGGACAAAAGTGGTTACAAAAAGATAAACAATTGTTGGCAATGACTAGAAATGTGGACTACGATCAAGATGGTAACACAGATCACACAACCTGTTTGCTTGTTATCCTACAACTTTTAGCTTTACCTATTGCTTACACCATCTTTTTTATTTTTATACTTCCATTGCTGTAATTTGATAATTTTCATATTTAAATAGTACAGAAAAAAACCATTTACTTAATCAGTATTATTTATTTATTAATTGGTTTTTTTTTTTATTTATAATAATTTTATTAGGTATGCAATATCTATTTTTATTTAATTTCTTATTTTGCTATTTGCTAATTTATTAAATGTTGTTAGCTTTATTTAGATTCTTATGACTGAAATGTATTTTTATCATATATAAACAGTATAATTTATTTTTTTAGTTTCTTTACTAAATATAAATGTCAGAATATTGCATTTCTTCTAAGTGTAATTTTTTCCTCTGTTAATATTGTTTTGTTTTATATTTTTGACTATTTTTTAAAAAAAATTAACTTGGTTAATTAAAATATAAGATTTAAATTATTTCATTATTTAATTTTAATACCACAATAAATAATTGATAATTATATTTTTATTCTTCCACTTTCAACATATTTTCTTTAAATTTTAATATTTTATTTTATTTAGAATATTTGATATTTTAATTCTTAGTTCTTAGTTCTTTTATTTTAAACTAATCTCCAGTAAATTATTTTTATTTTTATTGTCAGTTTAACAAATTGTTGCCATTTTTGTGATACTTTTTATTATTAATAATATTTTTGAAACCTCAATATGAATATTTTTATATTATAATATAAAATGGGTATGATTAAATATATTAAAGTTCATTCTTTTATTATGTAAGTTATTATCTATCAAGATATACTTGACACACTAAAATTAAAAAAAATATGTTGCCATGATAACATCTTTATTTTTAAAACTTTTAATTTGTTTAAACTAACCAATTTAATTATTTAAATTATAAAATAATAAATTATGTTATAAATATAATTATTTGTTAAAGTAAGAAAAAATAAATAATTGATAATTATTTAAATATAAAATTGCTCATTATAAAGTAACAAAGAAATTAAATCTAGTCTTAATATTTATAATATTGTATTTTTAAATTTTTTTATAGATAAAAATAATTGTCGATTTAATTTTTATCAAATTTATGTTTATGGTTTGGTTACATATTAAAATTTTTTATAATATAATTAATACATATTTCTTGTAGTTATTTGTTTTATAAAATACTTTTCAATTTTAATTACTTTACTTTCCTATGTAGTTTGAATTAAGTGAATAAAAAATGCTCATTATAGTATGTTCATTTATATTGTAAAATTTGCTCTTGTGCAAATAGTTAATTCATTGATTGTGTGTTTGCTTGTTTTGTACAATTATGTGTTTGAAATATTTTAATTATCAAGTTCTTTGTTTTATTATAAAAGTATTATATTTTAAAATGTATTATTTTTTTAGCATACTCGTTGCAACTTCTCAATTTACTTCAAGATAAATTGGTTTCTACTCAAAATCTTATTGAAACTGTGCTTGCATTTAGAAAACAGTTGACGACTGAGGAGCAATTCAGTCAAAATATAATTAGAAGTGGCCACCGTTAAAGAAGACAAAATGTTTAGTCATGAATTTGTAATTTTTAAGTTTTTATTTTGTAGTAGATGTATGATAAGAAATAGAGTTCAATAGAAATATAATTTCTATTTTTATCATATAGATATTATTACTGTGATTTTTCGGTGATGCTACTATTAACGGCCTATGAACTTGTAAAGCAATGTTTATTGGTTTTTACCTACTTAATAATATACTACATGGCTTTAAGTTTTAACCTCAAAAACTAAACCTAATTGTTATGAGCGTCTTAAACTTATTCTTCTAACTTTAAAAACTATTTAAATTATTTAAATTTTTTTGTGTTTATTTATTTTTTTTTTTTAACAAAAATATTTACTGATTTTTTATTATTAATACACAAATTAATTTAATATATCATAGAAGTTACTTAATATATATTTTTTTAAATATTTTAATTAAATGCAAAAAATAAATTATTACACAATACCATTAATTTGTTTGTATTTGTAAATAAAATAACTATTACATAATACTTAAAGTAAGAAATTATTATTACATTTTTTTTTATCGTTTTTGCCTTAGTTATTTTCAGACTACAATGTTGAAATGTATTTTTTTTTTAACATTTTTATGTATGTCGTATGTTTCATTGATTAATAATGATTAGAGTATACGTTTTTTAAAAATATTGATTTTGAGTTTTCATTTTTGACAATATCCTGTTGTTTTTTATTTTATTTCAAAAGTATATATTTGAATAAATTGCTCAGATCATGTATGTTTAATTTTATAAGTATATTCAATAAATTGTTAATTTACCCGATATGTTAATTATACATACAACACATTTATAATGAGTACCTATAATTTTTAATTGAACATAATTTTAGACTTCAGTTTTTTTATTGGATGAATTTCAAATACAATTTATTTTTATTATAATTTTCTACATTGTTAATATTTACCAATATGTGGATTATTTGATAATATAATATTACTTTACGTTTACATGCTGTATTCTTTCAATGCATTTTTTAAAATAAACTAATAGAAGTCTTTTAGTATTATCTGTATAATTTATTGATTAACAACTAAATATAATTGAAGCAGAATGACTATTAGACTTTTAATTACATTGATTATTATAAATTTAATTAAGTATTTGGCAATTAAGACTATAATAAAGTCATAATGGGTAATGTTAGTATTATAAAATAATTATTGAGTTAGTCTTAGGAACAATAATATTGACAAAAGGATTAAAGACATTATTTTAATGGGATTCTACTATTTTTTTTTTTTTTTTTTTTTTATTCTGCTTAAGACATTTATAACAATTGTATATTTTATTAATTAAATGGTATTAAATTAACAATTATTAAGAAACCAATAATATTAATCGATAGTTTACTGTAGTTTAATTAACTATTAATTTATTTAAATATTTTATTAAAACAAATTAAATAATAACACATATTTAAAAAAAAGTATGAACATTTCTTTTGATAATGCTGTACGAATATCCCTCCACTATTTTTGTTTTTACCAATCAAAAGTTATCGTTTAGAATTAGTATGGTATGACCTATGTAGGTCAAATAGGTTTTTAACATTGAACATTGAATTGTAGTCTATCATTTGCTATCTACTTAAATAAAATAAAAAATAAATCTTGAAATGTTCCGAGATAAAAAGACCAAATATATTAAACACCAAGTATTTGGTTCTAAGATAAGTTAACCAATGTATCGGTAAATTTAATTTAATAATTTATTAGTTTCTATTTTAAATAACTTAATTTATTGAACATTCCATATTATACATATTTTATTTTAACAAAACACTTTTACTATATTACAGTAATATTAAAATTATAACTCTAACTAAATTTATTTATTTTTCCTTGTAATTGTAATTAATCATACTTTTTCTATATTAACTTTAGAAGTATAATTAAAAAAATGCACAGTTAAATAATTTATAGTTTTAATTATGTGTTTATTTTACAGAATCTAGATGCAATTTTTACAACTACCAGAGCTACAGCGATTGACATTAATTGCAGTGTAGTTTTTAAAGTAAATATTTCATCCAAAGAATTAATATTCGATAATGTTTCACCACTTTGGCAGCATATATAATTATATGGCATTAATCCTGTAAAGTGTAAATAGTAAATATTTAACAGTATAATGTAATATGTAATTAAACTTTATTTGGAGGGTGAAATATACCAAAAAATGTAGTATACATAAATGTCCAAAGAGGAATATTGACTATTGGTGCAATCAAGTTTAATAGCCAATTAGGTGTGACTGGAATGATACGTATGACTAGGAGCAAATACCAAAGTTGACTTTTATTTTTTTCTATCTAAATCAAATACAATATATTATTACAATATTATATAATTATTAGGATTTAAAATCTCTTTAACAGGTAATTTTTAATAATTCTAAATTCAGTAAAACACTACAATTTGTGTAGAAAATAATATAAAATATAGAGCACAGAAACAATATAATATATTATGATAAACATGTTTAAATATATTGTATATTAGTACACTACTTACTAAATTTTCGAGGCTGATTTTAGATGTAGCTAGTTGATTAGGCAAATAATTTGATATTAATTTCTCAATACCGCATATTTTGGATAAAAGGTAACATATTGATACACCTATGGTTGACAGAGTACATACCAATAAGAGTCCCATGGTAGAGCCAAACAACGAACCAGCCATTATGTTCTAAAATAAGGTTTTTAATAGTATCGAATATAATCATTAAGAAAAGATATACGAACCAATATAATAGAACCTGGAATACAGAATGTTTGTTTGAAAATATAAATGCTACTAAATAGCATAAGCACATATAAATAATTACTAGTATAATACTGTTTGAGACAAGAATTTAGTTCTGTGATTTCAACTATAGTCTTAGGAACTGTGAATTTGATATTGCACTATAAAATACATTTTATGTATAGAATTAATTATGCTTATCAAAATATTATTATGTTATTATATTTTACTTGGTTTTCTATGACTGGAGCATTATGAACAAGGTAATATAGCAAAAATAGAGATCCAGAAAAAATTGGAATAATTAATAGCACTCGTAAAAGTGACATCTATGGAAAAAATTATCTATATTTAATAAAATTCAATATTTGATATACAATTTTTTTTATATAGAATTTTCTTGTTTTGATAATTTTATTAATCAAGACAATTATTCGCACAAAAATTATAACAAATTTATGATTCTGAAAAAACAAGTTTAATGGATACAATGCTAAAACATGATAATTTATATTAATTATTGACAAAAGTTAGTTTTTAAATTACTTTCAATACCTATTTGAATTACATGGGTGAAAAACTGTGCTGTAAGTATATAAGCATTTTTTTTTATTTAAACAAAACTGGTAATATGAGTACCTATATATTATTATATTAATATCTGAATATACATTGTGTTTAAATTATTTTAGTTGGTCTGTGATAGAATTAATTGCAGTTTGTACTACCAGCAAATAACAGAATGAGTAGTAGATTAAAATAATTAACATATATTTTTATTTTCAACTACGAGTATTAAATTTCGATATCTACCTTCGACCTACGAACACAAAACAGTATACAAATATTTGCATAATTAATAATAGGTAAAAAATAATATTGAATTTGTATTATACTTTTCTTTGGTTGATTTTGTCAATTTGACAATGGATGCAAATCTTGATTGACGGTTTTATTCTTAAAAGTAATCAACATATTTAAACATTCAATATTAATTTTTTTTTAATAGAATAATTAATAAAACCTAGTCATCCTTTCATTAGTTTATTTATTTTATACTCATGGAGTTGGTCAGAATATTAGATTTTCATTTTCATTGAACAAACTACAAAAGTACGAACATCCAAATATTGAACATTATCCTAACATGTTATCGGTTTCATGTTTATTAGTAAAATAATAATTATTAATTACTAGTTGCTCAGTAATTATTTCACCACTTGAAACTTGAACTTTTCTTTTTTAAATATTAGTAGTTACTATTTTACTATATATAGTTATTAGTTTATTACCATTATATGGAGCAACGGAGAACAGACAACGGACTAAGGTCTAAGATAAAGATAGTAAACAGTAAGATAACTGAATGGATCTTCAGAGGAAAAATTCCAAAATAATCCAATATGACATCTACATCGGTTATCAGTACACATATTTTGTTCAAACGGTTATCAGTAGTCAATTTATCATTGATTACGAAATTTACCGTCTTTTTCCATCCAAATTCCAAATCGTGTTTCCTATTCACGGTTTAAGATATACATTACCGCCAAAAGAAATTATAAAAAAAGCTATTGATAAATATAAACAAAATATAAATGACTTTCCTTTAAAAAAACCTTTAGAATATGGATTAGGTGGTAAAAACTATGTGCAAACAGGAATCAGAAACAAATTAGGACATTTTATTGGTTAGTAATAGATTTTAAATAAGATTATGATTTTTTTTTTTTAATAATATTAATTTGATTATAGATCATTTAATTTTAATGCGACCTGGTGGTTATCCTATTGCAATTAAAGAAAATAACACATCAGAAATATTCTTGGAAGATATTGTAATATCTAGTGAAAATTTAGTGTAAGTTTAATATTATATTTTAAATGTTTATTTATACATGGTTTTTTGATTACTTATATAACATATTTATTTTCAGAATTGGTATATTACTTTATACACCAAATAGTTATGTAATAAATACAAATCGCTTAAGAGGTTCTCATATATTGACTAATAAAACAATTGAAAATTTGGGTGTTGTAGTTTTACCCATATCAATGAAGGTATGGAATGAAATAATGAACCATGAAAAAATTCCTTACATTATGAGAGAATTAAAGTCTAAAACTACTTCTTAATTAATAATAGATGAAAATATTATTTAATTTGTCATATTATGTATTATATTATTAGTTATATAATTTTTCATAAATATACATAATTTGTTTTTAGAATACTTCTTATTAAATTTGATATATATATGTATAGTAGAAATGTATAGTAGAAATTATATTTTCCATAAATGTGTTATACAATTAAATTAAATTAAAAAAAAAAGTACAATTATTGTGTTACACCAATAGTTCTAAATCTACTAATGCACTAAGTATTTTTAATGCTACAAGATCTTTTACCTAAAGATTGACGATCTGGAATTTGCTGTGCGACTAATTGATCTGATGTAAGTCTTTCTCGTATCTTATTTTTGTTTTTTAGTATTGGATGTTTAGAATTTCTATTTTTAAATATTGCATTTTTACGGAGATATTTTTCAGCTTTTGAATGTTCAATTTTTTTTTTTGGTTTACTATGATCTACATTACTACCCATCTTGTATGATTTTTTCAAAGTTAATTTACTTTTATGGTCTTTATCATTAGAGCGTAAATTTGATTTTATAGTCTTTGTTTTTGATGTAATAGTTGCTTTACCTGGTAAAATTTCAGGAGTAATTGATCTAGGTGATCTATTATACACAATTAAATCTGTTACATTATTCTTATAATTCTTAGGATTCTTACTGTTATCAGAGCTGAAACTAGATTCAGATACATTGCGAGTTTTTCTTTTCTTATTTTCATTTAATAATTTTAAATCTATTGACTTATTTACTTCATCAGATTTAGTATTTGTACGTATTAATTGTTTTTTATTTGATACATTTTCTACTTTTTCAACATAACGTAAAGATCTTCTAATATTAACTTCTGAAAGTATGTCTTCATTTGCATTAGTTACAAGATTTTCTGATAATGTTGAAGTCTGATACTGTGGATCGTTGGAATTATCTTTAGTTTCTACAGAATGACTTTTAAGTTTCTCTTTCCCAGAATCACCGGATAATTTTCTTTTGCGTTTTAAACCTTTAAAAATATTAAATAAAATATTAAAGTATAATAATATTATAATTATATTAAATTAATTTACATTGTTCATCTTGTTCATTTTTAATTTTTTCTCTTTCTTCGATGATCAGTTGTTCATATTCAATTGGCAAAACAAATTCTTTGATACTTGTATCAAAATTGGTATTTTCTATAATATCCTGAAATTTTAAATTTTTAAATGTATGTGATACTATTTATATAAATTGAAAGTTATTACAGCAGCTTGTATGTTCCATTTTGATTCTAAGTATTGCCATATGGCCTTGGTAGGTATAAACTGTTTTAATTCTTGTTTCATTTTTTCTTGAAGTAAAAGAATATTCAAGTGTTTATTAATTCCTGAAATCAAAAATTTAAGTTTATTAATTCATATATTTATAAAATTATGATAAATAATCTGAATAATTTTATATTATTGAGGCTAAGGATCTATTTTATATATTATTATACTTTTTTTTATCATAATCCACAGTGGATCTTTGAAAAGATAAGTATTTTTTGTAAAAATAATTTTGAAAATATATTACCACAAACTTCCCCTATCTATACTTTAGAATATTAATACACTGGAAAGTATAGAATATTTAAAACCAATACCTACAAAAGAATTTCATACCTACTTAAAAAATGGTACCATTTGATAATCAAAAAGTGATATTGTTTTACCATATAAAGATTGGGAGTAGAAATATTGAAACTTTGAAAAGTAATAGAATAAAATAAGCACTTAATAATGTTTTTAAAAATTACTTATATTTTCAAAGATATGCAATGGATTATGATAATAAAAAAAATGTCGTTTTACTAAATATAATATAATTATTTTGAAATATAATTTATCTAATTAAAAATTATAAACAATATTGTTTATGTTTGAAATAAACATTTAATTTTTATATCCAAGACTGACATAAAATATATAATATTTATTAATATATTATATATATATATAATATAATATTAGATTTTTTTTTTTCATTTTAATATAAAATTTGGATATAATATTATATTAATTGTAATAATTGCATATTATATAATATGAAATAATTTAATTAAATTTTTATTAACAATATTATTTACAATGATAAATATGAGTTAATTGGTTTTGTTATAAAAAAAGAAAAAAGAGCTGATACTCCTGCCGCACAGGATACAGGTGTGCGGATCATAGCGTTTAATTTTACTTAGAATTTGAATGCAATGATAAACCATTGCATTCGAAAAAACGATTCTGAGCGAAGTTCAGTCAGATTATAATTTTCGTTTGAACTAAAAATATCAACTTAAAACAGCTATAAAAAAAAATTTAGATTAGGGATTTTTCTAATATTTTAGTATGATGTTAATTAATATGTAATTATACTTCAATAAAATTTTCAGACCTTAATACCAAAAATTGACAATTGTATCAAACATTATATACGTAAAAACGAGAATTTTACGAAATATTCAATGTTCAATATTTTATAAAAAAATTTAAAAAACGGTTCCAAAATTTTACCACATATATATAATAGCTATGTGAACCTTCAAAAAAAATTTCAGGTCTCTATCTTAAAAATTGCCCGAGTTATCGTGAAATATAGAAATTGAATTCGTCAAAATTTCATTTTTCGTGAAAAATGCCGTTTTTTCGTCATTTTTTCGAAGTTTTTTCTACCGCTTATAGTCAATTTTGAGAAATTCGAAAAATGACCTAAATAAAATACCATCTACATCCACTTTTACATCGCTATTCGCGAAAATCGAAGCATTATTTCGGGTAGTATTTTTGTACACAGACATAAAAAAAAAACAAAAAATAATCACACATCATTGTAAAACCAATACATTCTTCGCTTCGCTCAGAATTTAAAAGTATTGCCATTATAATTTATTGTTTCTAATTATAAGTAACTTAAATGCAATTACATTATAAATAAAGAACAGTAGTATCCCATGTTTTTATGATAGACTTATTAAAAATTATAAAATTGCTTAAAAACCCATTTATTTTTTTCTCTTAAAAATAACTTACCACATGGTTTCAGACCAATCATGTTCATTAACAAACATTTCTCTAATTTGACAGTCCATTTGAAATTTTTCATATCATCATCATTTAAATTGTTATTTGCTTTAGGTATTGATTGATTTTCCATGACTAATAGATATTATTATTGAAATGATAATTAATCAAGTGAAATAATGACAAGAATCTGAAAAATAATTATTTATTTTATTTTCAATTTCATATATACACTATGACTATAATTTACATACTACAATATAGTATAATGATGAGTAGGTATGTAATAGTTTTGAAATTTAAAAATGTCAGAAATTAATTTTAATACATTACTTCACAATTACAAGCAATGAAGTAATAAGATATGATATTAATAATATTTATAATATAATATATTATATCATAAATAAATTATAAGCAATAACCAAGGGCGTATTTTAGGGGGAGGCGATGAGGCTATTGCCACCCCTGAATTTTTTTTAATGATATTCATATAATTATTAATACATGAAATTGTTGTTAATATTATTATTTTCAATAATATTTCTTTACAAATACATACATTAATTTTATAGTATATCAGATGAAATGGTGAAATACCAAATTATTTATATCTACTATGTAAGTGTTCATTGCATGTGCATCTATATACTGTCGTTGTGTCGTCTCATACATATTTATTACAAATTTGAGATATAATGTGATTTACGGATTACGATAATATAAAGATAAATTGCAGGTGATGTTTAAACAATTAGTATGTGTTGTATTTTAATTTTTTTTTTTTTTTTTTTTTAATATTTCTTATTTGTAGTAAATTTTAAATAGTGTTTTTTTTTTTTTAAATTTTTACTTTAGATATATATTATGTAATTTATTAATAAAAATAAACATGAATTTTTTCAATAAAAAGTTTTATTTCAAAATCGCCCCTCCCTAAAACGTAGGCCAGGGACGCCCCTGGCAATAACTATCATCTATCAACTGACTAAGTTTACTTCCTATAATTCATTATAGTGAAAAAACATGAATATGCGTTTTTATGTATATTTATTATAAGTAGATTAGTATAGTATTATTATTATTATTATGTTTATTCTGCAACTAGAAATTTCAAATAATGTAAAATAATCAATATAAATAATAAATTATACAAATAATTATGTAAAACAATATTATAAAATAATTTAATCTTGACTTAAGTTAATAAGTTATATATATATAGATATATTTTAACAGATAAATAAAAATTATGGTAATGATTTATAACAATATAAATACCTATGTAAATAATACAGCGTTCGAATTTGTTGGTTTCTGTAATCATACAAATTCAAAATTGTAATTGTACGACATCAATTAGTATTTACATTTACATTTACTAGAAAATACTAAATATTAATTAATATCTAACTTCTAACACTACTAACAGTGATATTATTATTGATTACTTCGTGTTTGTATTTGTTTTAGACACGATGTAGTAACAATAACAATAAGGTGGTTCCATTCCGACCACGGTTTAAGATATCTTAAACCGTGGGTATTAGATATTACCGTAGTGATAAACTGATAACCGATGTGCGCCATATTGGATTCTTTTGGAATTTTTTCTTCGAAGATCCATTCGTCTGAAATCTGAATACATCCCTTATTATTAAAAATTGAAAATGTTTATTATTTATTAATTCAAAATTTTATTTTGCACGAAACCACGTAAATATTATTAAATAGAAAAATTCGGCTTAAGAAGTAATAAATTCTGAATTCAAGTTATACAATTACGTTGTTTTTCTTCAGAGTTTGTAAATATTTTTTCATTTAGACTAGTTACTATCTACTACTAACTAAGAATTGGTTTTCGTCCCTCTCATTTCAAATTTTAAACGTTAAAAATGTTCAAAAATAAAATGAATAATATTAGCTTCTTTTTATATAATACTCTCTTGCACTCAGCTAAACATTGGAGAACATATGTGAACACTAATGGTCGACAATATGTTTCTTCCGAAGTAAGATTTATTATAAACACTTACGTACACAGTAATTATATTATGATTTATTATTTATAAAATAAATACCATTTGTTCAGATTAATTTTCCATTGACTCTGAGCTTAACCATACCATTTTTTGGATATAATTCGTACAATTCAACCAACACTGATAATAATGATCCAGTTGATGAAAAAATAAAAGAGATGGTGGCACAAAAAATAATCGAAGCCGATCAACTCTTCTTAGTTAATAAGTACGAGGATGTAGTGTTATTACTTGAAGAATACAAGGTGGTTTTAACTACATTACTTTCCTTTTTAGTCAATTTTAGATTGTAGTGTAGATTGTATTTAAAACAATATGTTAGAAATAACTGCATAATTGGTTTTGAAATTAGTTTTGAGACTAGTCCAATGTGTGATCTACCAATAAATGCCTATCTACGATAAAGCTTTATAGGTAGAATGTGTGATCTATCGATACTTATATTTATACTATAATGCTATACCAATATAATTATCAATATGATATGGATTTTACGACTGTATAGTACTTTTAAAATATTATTTAAACATTCGATTAAGTACCAATTTGCATTAATTTGTATCATTTAGTTATTATATTTATACAGAAATATAATTTATTATATTTAATTTATATATAAAAAATATAATACATTATATAATTTATAAGTAGCATACATGGACCATCCGTTTATTGGTAGATCACACATTGGACCGGTCCCTTAGTTTTTACCTTATTTATATGTATTTTAAATAAGTTACTAATATAATATATAGAGTAATTTTTAAATTTATAATTTATATATCTTTTCAGGATAGAAATGATGTACAGGTACTTTGGCGTTTATGCAAAGCTGAATACAATATGAGTTTAGATGAAAATATTAGTAAAGAGCTGAGAAAAAAATTAATTTCATCAGCTCATGAATCTATAATTAAAGCATTAAGCATTGATTCAAGCATATCTGAAGTTCATAAATGGGCTGCGGTATTAATTGATGCATATAGTAATACTAATTTGGGAATCAAAGAGCAATTGCAGAAATTGGAAACTGTAAAATTTCATTTGCAAGTATGTTTGGTAAAATAAAAAAGAATAATTATTTTTTAAATGTTTAAATATTTTATTTTAGAAAGCTTCAGAACTGAATCCAAAAGATCCATTTATACGATATATGATTGGTTACTGGTGAGTATTTTATCTTAGATTTAATGTTAAAGTTGGCAGTATCTATCTATATATAATATAATATCTATCTAATATAATTATATATTATAGAATAAAATGTTACCCTTAAGTATGAAAACTAATTTTAGTCAATGTTTATTATTATTATAAATTCATTAATACACTTTTAGGTGTTATAATCTTGCTGATATTTCTTGGTTTCGTCGAGAAATCGGATCAATTATATTTGGTACTGATATTCCAACATCTACTTTTGAAGAAGCATTAGAATATTTTCGAGAAGCAGAAGCACTACAACCAAAATTTTATTGGTATGAGAATGTAAATTTAATTTGTATTTTATAACCTATTAAAATCTATTTTATAGCAAAAATCTTCTTATGCTGGGCAAGACATTTTTGAAAATGGATAACAAATTTAGTGCTGAGTATTATTTGAAATTGGTTACACAATATCCAGCTAAAACTGTTGAAGACCATCAGGTGAATATATATTAATATCTGTTAAATTTTAAATATGAATTTTAATATTTAATAAAAAATGTCAAAATTTTAATCAATACCTACATTATCTGACAAAAATTCGTTCAGAACATTTTTTCGAATGCGATGGTATATCATTGCATTCTAATTAAAATTAAAATTAAACACTATATTACTAATAAAATATTATCGAACATTTGCATTAAGGGTATTGAAATTAAATTTAAATTTTGATTAAAATTTTAAATAAAAAGACACGGTGATATAACCACAGATTAATACCTCTGATAGGGCACTATGTAATTTTTTACACTAGGGCACCATAATTTGTAGTTGGGCCACTGCGCATTTTCATAATGTTTACATTACTGTTATTTACTTATGAATTTTCAAATATATTTAATATGTATTTTAATGATTTTTTAAAATTTAAATTTCAGGCTAAAATAGAAGCAGAAAAAGTTCTTAAATCATTCACATAAGTCAATTCAGTTTTTAAACTAATTTTCTTTTATTATTTTTATATTTTTACATACCATTTATACTAACCTAGTTAGTAGTTTTCTTATGTTTGAAAACATATTATTTTTTTAACTATTACATTTGTTTATTATATACTTTATATATTTATTTATTATAGTTTTTATAATTAGATAAAGAACATAATCTAATAATTAAATACATAAATCAAAAAATTTCATTACACTTGGTGGCAAATTAAGATATCAAGACTCAGGTCATCTCACTGAATTTTAGAATTTTCATCAATCCATAATAAGTAATATTTAAAGTATATAGTAAAAAAAATACAATAAAAATGATGCCTGGCTCACCAAGTTTAACTTGGTAACTTGCTGGGTCTATCCAGGCTTGATCATACCATGATTTTTTCACCAGACAATTTTTTCTTTGCTTAGAATTTGCTTTTGTTGTTTCTTTTAACCAGTAACAAAATAATTCTTAGTCCAGTTGTAGAAGAAGTAGTGCAATATATTATACTTTTGTTATGTTCCGATTCTTAGTTGTTTCTTCTTCTGTTGGTTAAATCCTCTTAGGGTGAAAAATAAATACACGTTTTTCTTAAGAAGCTTAATGTATTTCTTTTATAGAATCGATATGATTAAATATTATTATTATTGAACATTAGATATAATTAAATTAATCGAATACTTATGGTCTTACTTCTAACCCTATGACAGATCGACTGCCGACCAGCCGAACAGGTAATAGCAACAACAGTCTACTAAAATGTCTACTAAGCATTATATTACATACTAATGCTAACTAAATATTATTAACACAAGGGGTTCTTAACACTCCCAGCACAAAATGAAAGTTAATTGCCCATTTTTAGCCTATATAATCCTGTATACTGGACTTTCAAGAATATCTTCTATCTTACTTTTATCTATAGCTACCCTTTTTATACAATCTTTATTTCTTATTTTTCTAATTTTAATATAAATTAATATTACCAAAACAAAACCTATACCGATAAGAATTATTCCTTCAAACATAAGGAAATGTTTCGTTATTATTTCCATGGTATTATTATCTATTTTTAAGTTTTAAATTCTTTAATGAGGTCGAATATTCTAACAGTTTATGTAAATTAGTTTTTATCTTTGAGTCTCTATCCAAGACGAATGAATTATTAGAGATTGAACTTAGAATATTTAATTTAGTTTCTTTAATTATGTATTCATTTAACCGTGGAATAAAATATTTTAATGCTTTTGTCGTAATTTTCTTTTTTGATATCAATAATGTACTATCATCAGTATCAACTTCACAATCATGATTTAAGTCTAATATATATGCCTTTTATATTTAATTCTATTCCTTCTCTCATTTTCTTACATTTAACAATAATATTATCTCTAATAGTAACATAGATCCACGAATTAGTATTCTCAAGTGTATGCTAAATGCTAAAATTAAAATTAATACTCTTAACGTTACATGTATCCGGTAATATACCTGGTGTTGCGTACCAAGTACACACGACTGCTGTTGTTGTCGTGAATGAATAATATACTCGTATAATTGAATAATATTACAATTATCACTTTATTAGAATTAGCACAATTTAACTCAATAAACAATTAATTGGGGAAGTCTTCCCTGAAAGTGAATGATGAAGAGAGATTCGTCTTAGTGTTCTTTGGAATTCTGTTAGTTGCTTGTAGATGTCTGTGGTCGTATGACTAGTCCATTGTTCCTGATGCCTTTTTATATTAGTTGTCAATCTTAAACCTTCACCTTGTTGTTGTTATTGAATGATGTGTTTTCTCGCATTTACAAATAAGACTATAATAGCACAGGATACTTCATTTTTCTTCTATTATGCTAACAATTTTGTTATATTTTTCATTATAGTTTGTAATATTAAAGTAAGTAAGGAAGCGCCAATGAGAGTTGAAAACACGTACCTAACTAATTAATGGTATGGAAATATACTCGTATTCTCGATGATTTGTGTATAGAAGTAATGTTGAATTCATTCGCCTTTGTTTTCCTAAAAACAACTGCTGATATCGCCAGTAAGGTGCTTAGAACATGCATATTTTGTGAGGTTTATTCAAGGCTAACTTCGCTTCCATTAACACCTTTTTTAATCGATCCATCACGTTATAGAATGATATTGCTGGTACTAGGATATTATTTAAGTACCATATTGCAATTTTATTCCGTAATGGATTCATTATCCGTTGCATCAGTCTGGAGAAATCGTACAGTGTGTTGACAAGTCCAAATACCATTCTCTCAAATGTTCGGTTTCACTAGGTGTTATGAACGCGGTCTTTTCTTTTGCTCTTTCAGTGAGCGGTACTTGTAAATAACCTGAGGCAAGATCTAACGTTGTAAATAACTGAACTATATAATACCTAAGGTGTTCGTCAAGAGTCTGTGTTGGAAATACATTTTTAACTGTTTGAGCATTCAATTTTCGATAGTCGATTACCAGGCGAGTATCTCCATTTTTTTTTTTTTTTTGTACTAAGAGTACTGATGACACATAAGAAGATGTCGTCTCGGTTACCAGTCCTGCTTCTTTCCAATCATGGACTATCTTGTCAATCTTATCATGTTCTACCGTGTATGTTACACGATACGGTTTCGTACACACAGGTTCATCATTATCAATGATGTCCATCTGGATCTTATCAGTACATCCTAACTCTCTTAGGTTGAATGCAAAACATACTCTGGGTGCCGTTCGTCTTGGACGCTTTGTTACTCAGCGCTTATGCTGAGAGAACATATTTAAAGCTTTCTACTTGGCTTGTACGTACTATCACAAGCTTACAAGACGAACGGTTGTTAGCATTGCGTGAGTGTAGTGTTATTTTTATCATTATTTTCTTCTTCAGCTGTCACTTCTATTGTGTACACAGATATATACCTATATATATATATAATTTATTTATATTTATTTATTATATATATCTGTGATTGTGTAAGAAACACCATCATCTCCATCCTTAAGCGTAACAGTAGTTAACGTATTTGCCATTATTATATTAATATAATTTATAATATTTATATAATATATACTAGGTATAGTTGTTAAATGAAAAACGGTATTGTCGGTATTTAATAATGAAAATAAATATTGATATTAAAATAATTAGCATTTATCAGATTAACACCATTGTTAGTGATAATAGCGTTCACGCTTTTGCTACACTACCAGTTTTATGGAATCGTTAAAAAGCGTTGAGCAATGACGTCATGGTTGTAGTCTGAGCGTTCCAAAGCGCCAAAACGAACGCACCGGGAGTGCTCATAGCATCCAAGACGAACGCACCCTCTATAACTGTTCAGTTATACTACTAACTTATTTACCTCTTCACTAGTTGTAGCTGGACCATAGTTTACCATACTAGCTGTTATTTCAGTTCTGACTACTGTTGTCTGTCGTCAATGTCCGTTATAGGAAATGACTTTTTAGTTGTTTGTTGGTTTAATTTCCGGTAATCCACCACTAACCTGATTTGTCGCCATCCTTTGAGACAAGTAGGACTCGCCATGAATAACTCGAATCTGTCTCAGTCAGTATCCCAAGTCTTTTCCGTTCTTTAACAATGGCATCGATTTTACCCCGTTATATCTCCGAAGTTTTGTATGACTTTGATACGACAGGTTGATTATTGTCCTCAATATAGCATACGCGTTTAGTTTCTGGAGCTGATAGACCTAAGTTACGACAAAGCCGTAATTTGTCGTGAAAATAAACGTGCACTGACTCTCCTTTTAATTGTACTCGACTATCCATACGCATCATACACAGCATACACTACATAAATTATATTTATTATGGAATATTTATATAATATTTCCAATTGATAAAATTAAAATAACGTATTACGTATACTTGTAAGTTCATATGATATTTTTAGGTTAATGGTTATAATTCAAAACATCGATATTTTTGGCCCACCTCTAGTTTACCCTCTTTATAACCTCGAACCTCTATTGGATTTGGTAAGGACATGATTGTCAATCTCGCTTGATCAGCATCACTTTTCTGCATCAGACAAAGTTGGCTCTCTATGTCCACATATGCTTTGACTTGTTGTTTGTCAACTATGGCGTCAAAAAAATACTTTTCGTTAATCATGTTTGGAGAAAGACTTACTAATAATACAACTGGTTTATCTGTTATGTTGATGGTTCATGTTACTGGCTTCCCAGTATGTTGTTATGAATACCCTTAGGTATCCAAAGACAAATAAATTTAAATCA
>JAIUCT010000022.1:1733364-1747252 GCA_021307375.1 Tetraneura akinire | reverse complement strand
TAAATAGTCCGTGTGTTTTAAGAATTACAAATATATCATAAGAAAAAAGAAAGAGAGGGAGAAAAAAAAAAAAAAAAAAAATTTTTATGCATACAATAATACCATAATATTTATAATAAGTTATATAAAAAGAAATATATAATTACAAATTATCTGTAGCTTCAACCTCGGCTATGTCTGGGTTGTAAAGCTTTACATTATTCTTTCTCTTATACTTAATTGTTACACTTACTATTACAATTGTGACAATAATTATGTTACATATATACATAATTGATACCTGAATATTTATTTTCATAAGAAAAGAAGGTTCGTAAGTTATTTGTTGTAATTTATTTAGTTCTGTTGAACTTCTGGCTAGTGAAATTAAATCTATTAGTGATTGTTTATTACTCAAATTTTGTGGGTTTACATGATTTAATACCTCTTTAAGAGAATAGTCTGATTTTAATTCATATCCAACATTTTCTGGGATTAAGTCCAGAACAATGTTTTCATTAGTATTGTTCCTTAAGGGAAAAAAAATAAAATTATCTGTATGTACTTCAAAATTAGGAGAAATACTCAACCGACCTACACCAGAGAGCTCAACGTTAAATTAATTTGCTGGATTTGTACAAATTATTGTACTTACCTCGGGTTGTGTAAAGAATAACCAAGAATTGGTTAATGATAATCTATGCCAGATTGGTGAAGTTACCGAAATAAATTTTAATTGGCATGATCTAGGAAGATTCTGCTTATTTTTTAATAGTTGTATTTCACATAAATCTGATTTAGCTCTATGATGAAGTGGTTGAATACCTTTACATATTTTAAATGTTGCTAATTTTCTGCATTCTCCCCATTGATTGTGCATTAAGGTAAAGAATCTTTCACCATCGCTACTAAGTGCTAGGTAATCGATATCTGGTGAAATTAAAAATAGGTTATTGTTAGTTGTAGGGATAGGTAAAGGGATTGGTTGGAAAACGGTAAACTCTTCGATAGATACTAATGGAAATTCTATTGCAAACACTAAGTAGTTATCGCGATAAAAGACGGTTATATCGGAGATTTTAAAAAATTCTGCTAACATATCGGTATTTGTCTCTAGTGGAAGAGCACTACCTACCGGTAGATTCATTTTAATCTCTTTTAATTCACTAACTAGTCTTTCCGGAGTAAAAATACTTGTGTGCATTTTACCGTTCATAGCTAAATTTACTATGGATAAAAGGTTTTGAGTTTCGTATTCATATTGATTTAATATTATTTCAAACAATACGACTTGTTCTAAAAGTTTAGTGCGAAAAGTTATTTTGTTGATATTCTGTATTATCTCTTTAGTTTGTTTCCGTAAATATTGTAGATTTTCTTGGAATTTCTGTTCATGGTTGTCAAGATTCTGCAAGTTTTTGTTTGTTTTCTCGGCTTCTAATCGTATTACTCTGGTCTTTTCCTGTATAAAATTAATGTTATCCACTCTACTCTTGGCTAAAGATAGTATTTTGTCGAAGATAGATTGAATGTCGATTTTTGAGGAAACTCCGTACAAAACGCTGGCCAGACGCCTGAACGTGCGCCCCAATCCTCTACTAACTCTCTTTTCTTCGATTGAATGGCTTCCGATCGTTGCCATAATGTTACGATGATTCACTTCGATCTCGTATAAATAAGGTAGAGTTGCCTGTGAAAATTCTTTCAAAAATTGTTGGCAAGTATTTTCTATTTCCACACTCCCAAAATTTTGTATCATTTTTTCACATATTTGTGAAGTGGAATTATATTGAGTCATAATAAGTTGATATTTCGAGGTGTAGACTGCTAGGTCCACATATGCTATCAAATCCCAACTAAGTTGTGTCATTTTCACTGATCCATGAGATTTGTAATATATTCCTTGATGATTTGAGAATGGTTCGACCTTGAACGCTTCCATCCTAAAATTGTCTTGGTTCACGGTCCAGATTTTCGGTAGTAGTAATAAGATGGTCAAGAGGATCTGAAGGGTCCGAATTGAAACATTTTTCCATATAGTATCTATTGTTCTGAATTTTCTGAAACAATATAAGGATCTTTTAATCTTTAATGATGAAATGCTTTTAATAGGTTTTGATGAATGGTCTGCCTTTTTCCTTTTTTATTTATTATTACGTTTTTTGTTTTAGGATTAATTTCAAGAATTTCATAAGGACCTAGCCATTTTGGGGCTAGTTTGTTTTTCGATGCTTTTTCTTGCAATAGTACTTTTTGTCCTATTTGAAAGGTTTGATGATCTACGGTTTGATCATATCGAAGTTTGGACTTTTGTTTTGCTACTAACAAGTTATCTCGTGCTAAAGCTTGTGATTCTTGCATTTGTTTCTTTATCTCATACTGATAATCCTCATAATTATATTGAGGTTCAATATTCTGTGTTAATGATGATGGTATTACTACTGGACTACCATATACTAAATGATAAGGTTGAAATTTTGTTGCCGAATGTACTGTTGAATTATGACAGAACATTGCATATGGAATTTTAGTATCCCAGGTTTGTGGGTCTTTATCGATAAAATTACGAAGGTATTCTCCTAGAGTTCGGTAACTTCTCTCAAGACTTCCGTTACTCTGAGGGTGATAAGGTGTAGTCGAGGTTTGACGTATTTTTAACAATCGACAAACTTCCTTAAATACACCGCTTAAAAATTCTGTACCACAATCTGTCACGATACTTTGTGGTAAACCGTGTAAACACACGAATTGTGTTACAAAATGATGTGCTACCGTATTTGCCTCGTGGTTTTCCAAAGGTGAAGCCCATGCAAACTTTGTAAGATCATCCTGCAATGTTAAAATATATGCATTTCCCCTATGCGACTTTGGTAATGGTCCTACCACGTCGAGAAATATCTTTTCGAAGGCTCTGGTTGCTGTTGAGGTAATTACCATAGGTTCTTTCCGAGTCCGTGTAGCTGTCTTATTTTTTTGACAGGTTTCACACTTTTTTATGTATTCTCTGATCTGTTTTCTCATTCCCTTCCAGTTATGCTGCGCATATATCCGATTAAATGTTCTGGTGACACCCTGGTGTCCACCTAGTGGATTTTCGTGATAATCTTTAATTATCTGTAACTTTTCAAGCTCACTTACTTCATTCTTGGTATATATGTAAATTTTCATTGAAAAGTTTTTGAAAATGTAACGAATCATATTTCTAACTATTTCCCACTGGAGTCCATCTTGTCCGCATCCCATTCTTGGACACGCTAGACTAGTAACTTGTAGTTCGATACATATTAATTTGAGTTTCTGAAGACTGGAGAAAAGGGATTTGTACGTAGGCTTTTGCCAATAATGTTCTTTAGTTATCAAATAGAAAATGTTACGTTCGTCCTTTTGGATTATTGCAACGTCATTTATTTTCTTTTGTTGTTGACGCAATTGTGTTATTTGTCCGAACTTTCGTCTGATTTGGAGGGCAATGCCTCTAGACATTTTAAAATCGGCAAATACACAATGTGCAATAGAAACATCTGATGGAGATTCTAACAGATCTCCTGTCATCTCAATGACATTTGATGTTGGAAGATTTTCTGATTTGTGAAATTTCTGATATTCTTCTTCGATTTCATCTGTTACTTCGAGCTGAATGTTCTGACTACAATCTCCTTCTTCCTGGTTTGTAAATAATGGTTCAGTTGATTCTTTGGAATTAAGTTTCTGTGAAGTTTTTGATCTCGTAGTAACATGAATTCTACTGAGTGCATCCGCATTAGTGTTGTTAACTCCCGCTTTAAAATGGATTTCGTAATCATATTCTTCTAATTTAAGACGCCAACGCGTTAGTCTTGACCCTGGATCTTTGACATTGAATAGCCAGGTTAATGCTCTGTGATCTGATATTACATGGAATTTGGTACCTAATAGGTAGGGTCGGAATTGTTTGACACCCCATACAATCGCGCATAGTTCTTTTTCTGTCGTATTGTAATTTTGTTCCGCACGATTTAAGGTTCTTGAGGCAAATGCGATTGGTAGGTCGGTACCAATTGATCCTTGAGATAAAATACAACCAATAGCATAATTGCTTGCATCACACGTCAAAATAAATGGTTTGGTAAAGTCTGGATATTGTAGGATAGGTTCTTGAGTTATTGCAGATTTTAATTTTTCGAAAGCTTCTTGGCAAACGTCTGACCAAATAAATAACACATCCTTTTTTAATAAGGAAGTTAAAGATTTTGCGATTAGACCATAATTTCGTATGAATCTTCTGTAGTATCCTGACAATCCGAGAAAAGATTTTATTTCTTTCACGTTTTTAGGTGTCGGGAAATTTAGAACGCAATTAATTTTCTGTGGATCTGGTTTGACTCCTTTGTCAGTGATGACATGGCCTAAATAGTTCACTTCTTTTCTCAAAAACGCGCATTTGGATGGTTGCAATTTCAAATTAAATTCTCTCATCCTTCCAAATACTTCTTCTAATTTTTTAGAATGATCTTCAATATTTAATGCGTAAATAATTATGTCATCTAGATATACGAATGCTTTCATCCCATTGAGTCCTAATAACACGGTGTTCATAAGTCTTTGAAAAGTCGCCGGAGCTCCTTTTAGACCGAATGGAACCCGTAAGAATTCAAAATGTCCTTTCTCCGTGGAGAAAGCTGTCTTGCTACGATGGTCTGGATGCATTGGGACTTGATGGTATCCCTGAGCTAAATCTAGCGTGGTATAATATTTGGACTTTCCCAGTTGGTCCAAAATATCTGTTATATTAGGGAGTGGAAAAGCATCGCCTGTAGAAACTTGGTTTAATTTTCTGAAGTCCACACAGACGCGGTATTGAATGACACCTTCGGCATTCGGTTTCTTCGGAACTACCAATAGTGGTGCATTCCAAGGACTCCGACTTGGTGCGATTATGTTTTCCTCTTGGAGTTTCTGGATTTGCCGATCAATCTCCTGTTTGTGTTTAAACGGAAGACGATATGGTCGCTCGTTAATTGGTTGTGTAGCTGGGCTAACATTAATTTCGTGATAAACTGCGTCAGTACTTGTCAGTTTGTCTCCTTCCAGGTGAAAAATATCGGAATATTGTTGGCAAATATATAATAATGATTCTCGTTCCTCATTATTTAAATGGTCCGTTTTGATTTCGTTTTTTAATTTGTTAATTCGACTTCCATCATATATGGCTTCGTTGTTTATCCGAACAGTGTATATATTATTCTCTTCAAATTTTTCGAAATTTATCGAACTTAGATCCGTTTTTGTCATAGTAACTAAATGTTCAGTGGGGTTGATCATTGCAACCAAAATGCTTCTGTTGCAGACTTTATTAATTGTGTTACTACACAATGTAAGATTAGCAATTGGTTGAGCTGGGACTAAAATGGTTTCACCATCCTCAAACTCTGGCATTGGTATAGCAATTAAAGTTTCTGTTCGGGGTTGCAATACAATATTGATACTATTACCTTTATCTAGAGTTTCTGGGTTTGCTGTGGTTACAATTTGGTTTAAAATTTCTGGATGCCTTTCGGATATTGAATTTTCTGAACGTAACAATTGTTCTGAAGTATCTAAATTTTGTGAAGTTTCTGGATATTTTGAAATATCAGTTAAAATTAATTCTTTGCGTTGGAAATCTATGATTGTTTCTAATCCGATAATAAAAGGTTTCCCTAAAATTCCATCATGGGGAACTGGGAATGAGGAATTTACCACTTGAAATAGTACTCTCCGTTTTTCCTCCTTAATTTTCAGCGTTAAAGTGACCGTACCTAATGATTGAAGTACGTGTCCTGTAATTCCGGTAAGAATATGTTCTGTGGGTTCATAAACTATAACTTCATCTTTCAGGGAAGCTAGTTTGATAAAATTTAGATCGGATCCTGAGTCTACTAATAGTTTGATATTCTGATTCAATGTTTCGAAACATTGGCAAGACAGGTGATCATATTTAAGATTCTGGTAATTTGACTGGAGCACGTTTAAGAAGATGGGGGAAATGAAATTACGGCTGTTTTTAGATTTCCAGCCGGACGTCCACCGCTGGTGCCCGGCTGTGACCGGTTTCCCGAATCATTTTCTTCATTCCTTTTGTTTGTGACGTATTTCAACTTCCGGCACACGTCCTTTGTGTGTCCTGGTTTTTTACAATATTGACAGGTCACCGTATTTATACTTCTAAAATTATTACTTGATGTGCCTGTTTTAGTTCTGCTAGTTAGTTTTCCTGTATTATTATTTAATCTACAGTCTTTGGCCCAATGTCCTATCTTCTTACATACATGACAGGGACCTAAAGATTTTTTTACATTGTTATAAGGTTCTGATATGCGTTTTGTTCCGTGATATAGTTTTTTGCTTTCTTCCGATGAGGTTTTAATTTTTCCTCTTCTCGGGCAGCCTGAATCGCGCTTTCTAGTGAGGGCGGATTTCTTGCTTTTATGAATCCTTTCAAAGCTCCCAGACCTTCCATGAAGACCTGTTTAGTTTGCCTTTTTATGGAAATTTCCATAGCTTGTGCCGCTTCGACTGATAACTCAGCCGTTTCTTGTTCAATTATAAGTGTTTGTAGTTCCTCGATTCACATAGAATATGTTAATACATCTTCGTCCTTTTTTTGTTTAGATGAATATAATTCTAAGTATAAATGTTGTGTTGTCCGCTGGGGTTCTAAATTAGCTTTCAAAAATTCTCGTAATGTTTCCCATTGTTCAAATGTTCTGTTCCTTGTGACTTGTCTAGCTTTTCCAGTCAATCGTGTCATTATTGCTTGTAACAATCGATGTGTTGTACTGCCCACTACACATGACATGGCAAATTCGCATTTCTCTATGAATATGTCTAGTTGTTCTATATCTCTTCCATCGCATGACTTAGGAAGCAGATTCAGTGCTTCTTTGAGCCCAATATTACTTGACGTATTGGATTCACATAGTGTCAAGTCTGTCTCATTTTTATTTAATACTTCTTGAATTTTCGAGTCAATTAATTTGCATAATTTATCTGTATTTAAACTCTCCTGGAGTAAATTTTGTTTTGTTCGGGTAGTATCTTTCCTTTTTAATAGTTCCTGAATTCTGGAGTTAATTAATGCCTCTAAATTAATTTTATTTAAACGTTCGGTGAAGTTTGGTTCCTCTTTTGAAATTTCTGGTTGATTTGTGTCTCTATCATCGTTCATGATTTCCACATACTCTTGTCTTATCATTTGCTGCGTTCCTGGGAAGTTATAAAATTGTATATCTTCTGCTGACCAATCTACTTTCTTATTCTCTTCTTCTGGTTTTGAAATTTCTGATGATTTTGAATTTTCTGCTTCTTTTGAATGTTCTGTGTTGCTACCCATTATAATATTTGTTCTTTCCTTAATACAAATTATACTTTGGTCCACTTCCTTTAATTCCTGTGTTAGATCCACTAACAACTCGTCCGTGGCTGAAATTAAATCAGACTCCTGGACCAATAGGTGGTCTACCGAAATTTCTGCAATCTCTTTCTGTAAAGAAGGGACTTCGGGATTTGCCCCCCTTATTGGTAAACTAGCTCTAGTAGCTGGGATATGTAGAGAATAAGAACTCGAGGAAATTGTCTGATCTAAATTTTCAGATACATTGGTTTCGTCCCCCCTTCGACTTATAAATCTGTTGTAATTTTATGACAGGGAAAGAGGACAACAAGAAAAGTTGTTAACTCGAACAGTAAAATTCAGCAATTACAATTAAAGCAATATATAACTAATTATTGGCAGAGAAAAAAAAAAAATTACAATTGCGTAAAAAAAGAAAAAAAAAATTGTTACTCACTATACAGTTGTTTTACAATACAAAACAAAAAAAATGTGTGTCACGGCAGTCTTGGCGGCGGCGATGTTTTCGGCGGCGGCTCGTGCTGTGACGTCGGCGGCGGCGCTGTTCTCGGCGGCGGCTCGTGCTGTGACGTCGACGGCGGCTCTCGGCTGCGGCTCGTGCTGTGACGTCGACGGCGGCTCTCGGCTGCGGCTCGTGCTGTGACGTCGACGGCGGCGCTCGGCGGCTACACGTGCTGTCGGCGGCGGCGGCTCGTTCTGATACGACGACAACGGTTATTCTCCACCGAAGTCCCCGAACGCCCAAAAATTTGCTGTCTCAGCAAACCTTTCGACTTCGAGAATACTTGTTTTTCTGGAATGTTCTGTCCCGTCTAAATGCTCTGTTTCTTTTAAATGTTCTATTTTGTTTGAATATTCTGTCTTGTCTGAATCCTTTTCTTCACTACAGTTTGTTGGAATTTTTGTTTTTGTTTTTGTGTTTGACGTAGTAGCGAGATACAGTTTGTCGTATCCCACCGCTGCCACCAAAAATGTTATGAATACCCTTAGGTATCCAAAGACAAATAAATTTAAATCACAACACAATAAAAACTTAAGTAAATTCGGACTGTATTTGGTAAAAAAAAGTTATAACAATTTGATAATGCTCATAAATTTATAAGGTTCTGTAAGGCTCTGACGACTACAATGTTCTGTTGCTAACCCAGGACTGACTCGTCTCGTACTATACGCAACGAGCAGGCCTGCCGTCCGGTAAAAAGGGTTTGTTCAGCACATTCCGTTTTACCGACGGTGGTTTACATATAAAATGCACATATAATATCTTATACACTATAATATATTATATAATATGATTTAACATTCTTAACAATGTCCGTACTTTCCACATTTGGTGCATTTTTCTCTCTTCGGTTTGCAACAATATTTAGAAACATATGTAGAACAGTTGTAACACAATGGTTCATTTTTATCATTACGAGATGGTAATTTTACAAATTTCTTGTTACTTACCACACTCTCCGATACAGTAATAGTATCAACCACAATAGACTGAAAATTCACTGGTTTATTATTATGTAGATGTTGTGGCGTTCTGTTCAATGAATTTATATTATCTTTTTTAAGAGAACTGCGAACGTGTATCATTAACATAAACAAAGGACATTAAATAATTACAAAGACTTTCTTCATCATCATGCCGTGTTAACAAATAAAAACATAAATCTCGTGATTTTAGTCCGGCGGCTATCTATTGCTTAGTTTCATCAAAAAGCATATCTAATTCTCTACATAATCTCGGTTTGTGATGAAAGTAATCGGCTACTGCTTCTGACTCGTCTTGCACTCTACTTAACATGCGTTTCATACGTTTTACTGTATTTGCTCTATTACCTATGAATGTACGTTTGAACTGGTCAACAAATTCTTCCCACGTTTTAAACAATCTTCTGTGAACCAATGAATTGCAGGTCCTGTCATTCTGAACTGCTGCCTCAATTTTGAATACACCTGGCCAATGGTCTAGTCATTCCTTTAGTCGCTGCCAACCAATCTTCTGCAACCTGATTCCTCTTACGACCATCAAATTTCGGTAAAGTATTTTGAAAATTTGGTAAACTAAATATTCGGCGTTATCAGTCGGCTTCTGCTCATTTGTTTTTGCTTTTATAGTAAACAAACTGTTTATCAACATTTGGTTCTACTCCAGTAGGGCAGTAGTGCTTACTTAATAGTTGGGTCCAAATTACTTGTGGCGATGGATGGTAGTAAATCTGCGGTATTCATCATGGACTGTGGTTGTGTCCTCAATTCGTGTAATAATCATGGTCAACAAGGCCATGATAAGTTTGTTGGCTAGTTGAATCGTTTCTTTCATATCTATCGTCTAATTTTGCCGACCACGTGAGTTCGGCAATGGCATGTTATTTTCCTTACTTTTAGCGGGTTTTTGATCGTTATTTTTCATTTTTATGTGTTATTATTTGCATATCCAATTTATAAATCATTAGTATAAATCTCACTTCTGAATATTAATAAAACATAGGTCTCAATAAAATAAAATACTAGTAAAGTTCAAAATATGCTTTCTTTATTAACATCATAGTGAAGTAGTATCATAGTGACTAACATCTACTACTATATCTACAACAGAATGAGCTATCTGCTATCACAACTCCCTTCCCTTATCGTAATTTATTCTACAATAGTATTAGTAATTTAAAAAATTAAAATATATTATTAGAAATTGTTTATTTTCTTTATCAGGTTATTGGTTAACTATGTAATATAATGTAATACAATTCTTTTATTACAAATTATTTTTTAAGTTACTCCTTTAATATAAAAATATTAATGATAATATATAATTCTAAAATAATTTAATATATAAAAAATTAAAAGGTTTTTCTAATTAAATTGTGTTTAAAGTAACTTAAATAAAGTAACTACACACACACACACACATATACGAGTATATATATATATATATATATATATTGTATTTTTTAATTATTTAAACAAATCAATTAATTGGTATAAAATAACACATTACATTAGAAAACACATCACTTGCGACGGTCAGTAGGTCAGTACCGTATGCCACAGACACAACACACACCATCTCACTAATTAAAAACTAACTACCTAGTACTCGGGTTCCCCTCTCTCCTCTTGTGAGTAGTGTCGACTTGCTTGAAAAAAAAATAGTTAACAATTGATATGTATGATATCCATAATTTTTTAATTAAATGGTAAATTTATATTATATCTCGGTATTAATTATTGATTATAGTAGTTAGTTATAGTTTATTGTATGTGTTTGTTACTATTTATTAGTTAATTCTTAGATTTATGTTATTTCAGCTGTAAGTATAAACTACTTAATATATTAAGTATTTATTAGGTTAAGAACATTATTATTTTGATAACATTATGTTATATATAAATCTCATTTACCTAAATGTTTTTTTATGAACATTTATTTTTATTTTTTACTTTTATTTAATTAAGCAATAATATGGTTACTATTTTTTATATATTTATAATTTGTGATGTATTGTTTGACTAGTAAATTATATTTTTTGTTCCTTAAATGTGCTGTGTTTCACTTTATTTATTTTAGATCTCTATTATAATTTTTTTTTTTTTTTTTTACCTATATTGTAAAAACTAATTATAATCATTTAAGAAAGTTTATTAATAGTTTTAATTAACTATTACGTTTATATTAAATATAAATTTAATATAAATGTATAATAATTAATATTATAATATTAAATATTAGTATAGCATCTAATGATTTATAATATATTTGTAATAAAAATTGATATAATAATAAATTATTGCTTTACATTATATAAAGTTTTAATTATTGACTTATTGTATAACATTTTGTGGTACATACCTATTTAATATAATATGATTGCATCAAAAAAAAAAAAAAAATAAAAATACTATTGATACGTGTACAATTAAAACTAAGTACTTAAGATGTTATATCTAAACTTACTATGTATTACTTGTTAACAAAATTTATGATAATAATTTTTAATTTACTATCTAATATTATCTACCTATAATAATAATTAATAATTAATAATATAATAAAATAATTATCAGTCTCTATGTCTACGTTCAATATATATTTATAATTTAAAACCCCTAAATAGTCATCCAAATACCTAATTATCACAGTATTTCGCTCGGAATCGTTTTTCGAATGTATAGATTTATCATCTTTAATCAAAATTCAACACTATTTTTATACCTATACCGTATATTATATTAAATTATAATATAGATCAGTGGTTCCTAACCGGAGTAACGCGGCACACTACTACGCCGCGTGATCGACTAAGTGTGCCGCGAGAAAAGTCTGATATTTGTGATTATTCTGGTTATATTGAATAAAGTATTTTATTTCATATATTATATTTAATATTATTATATTCCATAGTATTTTATTCAATCGATATACAATATGGAGTGTATATATTTTTTTGAAAAATACAGAAACAAAATAATATTTTGAGAAATAAATTATTCAAGCAAAGGAATATTATACGTATAACATATAGAGAATATATTTTAAATTATTAGTAAGAAACTCAAGAGTTTGTTTTGTATACAAAAGTCAATTCGTGGTCGATAATCGAAAGTAAGTTGAAAATACCAATTTATAAAACTGCAATACTTATCTAAAAATATAATACATTATTCTAAAAATAGGAAAAATATTCGTATGGTTATAATGTAGGTGTACAGAGAAGTAGTCGCGATTCTTTCTGAATGATTAAGAGAGAACGGGCGATTTCATATCTAGATTTATATGTAGATTAATTGATAGTGTGTATCACATATTATAGTGACTAATTAAATAATTCATGTGGGTTTGGATGGAATTTCGATTAAAATATATTTTTTATTACAGTTTACAATATTATTGCTATCATGGTTGAACTTAATATGATAAGTATTTCTGGTTATCACAGTAATACATTTATTGTACGTATCTTTAGATTATAATATTAGTATAAAACGAATACGACAAAAAATGAAAAAAAAAAAAAATAATAACGATTTAATATTTTTCGTGTTTCTCGGTGACACGATAAAATTTAAAACACATTAGGCCATTAGGCGAAAGGATGAAAAAACGTTATTCAATCGATTATCAGTCATCGCTATCGTTTCTGTGACGCGCAAGAGATTATTACTCGAAGATATTATATTCAAAATCGTGCATTAGAATACGAGTTATCCGAAACGATCGTTTAGAGTGAATCGTGTACACGCGGTTTTATTTTATAATATATTTTATACCTATTCGCGTTCGTATATTATAGAAATATAGACAATAGTCGTATTGATCATTCCTGATCAGTATATTCATCGATCATCACGCATAAAATGAATGCTTAACTAAAAAACAAAAATCATTACTTTATTTATAATGGTAAATCTTACAAGTTAAAAATCAAAATCGAAAGTATTCAGTTTTTAGAGAATTTTAATGAAAAAAATATTCTTCGGAAATCATCGGCCCTCTCTCTATATTATACGTGTATATTTTGAAACGTTTAAACGCATCTGATAAGTAAAGTACGCGTGTATATGTTACAATGTGGTTTTTATGAATTTTAATTTTTGTTACGTGTTATCACCGGAGACGTTTTAAAACGGGGCCTATACTCGAAAGGGGACGTAATCATTAATATAACGAAAAAAATAACAGTTTTATTATATTTTTTGTAGGTACTTGTATTTTATATTTTTTTTTATTAATGTGCGTGTATCGTCGAGTGGAATCGTGTGAACGTCTCGTGTTCAGATCGAATTCGCACGCGTGTATTTGTGGAAGGGAAAAAATACGCGTTAAGATCAAATAATATAAGGCAATTATTATACCCAAATTTGGCTTTAGCACGTATACAGTAGACAGTGGCGTACCGAGGGCGGTTATGGGTGTTTACCCCACCCAACAAAAAAAGATCGACTTCAAATTTTATTAAAAATTTAATAAAGATCAATAATACTTAGACTTAAATTGTAAATTTTTTTATATATTTAGATTGACCTCTCCCCATGAAACAATCCTGCGTACGCCACTGACAGTAGACGTCGCGATTATACAATAATTATTAAAGATGAATTATAAACCGTTTAAGTAAGTATACTTATAAGTTATTATAATGTTTTTCCGATGCAGCCATTGCGACGTCGTGCTGGGTTATATTATTATTATTTTCTGTTTTGCCACGTCGATGACGACACGTTTCATAGCCGTAAAACGTTTAAATGGCATTTTATATCGACGTCGATTATTATAATATTATTTCGTATACTTACGTAAATGTCGAATTAAAAAAAAAAAAAAACAAATATCATCATGTCGACTTTACGTTCGGAAAAAATATAACAACAATTATTCCGTTAGAAATCAACTATCTCTCTCTCCTCTATATATATTTGGTTTTATATTAAAACGACGGTATCGTGCCTTTAGTACAAATTGTTTTGCATAAATGTTGTTATGCAATACTTTAATTACATTATTATTATTATTATTATTATTATTATTATTATTATTATTATTAT
>JAIUCT010000022.1:1694042-1733354 GCA_021307375.1 Tetraneura akinire | reverse complement strand
TTATTATTATTATTATTATTATTATTATTATTATTATTATTATTATTGTTATTATTATTATTATTTTTGTTTTATTTCACTTGTTTGCCGGCACAGCTGCCGCGCAAACGTTTTATTATTTTCGTTCTCGAGGTTTATATAATTGTTTTTCTACATTTCACGTCTGGTCCGTATATTATATACGTATATACAATGCACGTGTATTATATACAAAATTTACGTAATAATACTATTTCACTCGTGTCCGATTTAACTGGAGAAAGAAATCCTTCAGATATAAAGTCGTTTCATTAAGTCCCGGTGTCGTATTTTTCGTCTTCAGCGAACTCTTCTATCTCTCACACTCTTTTACCTACTCTCTCTCTCTCTCTCTATATATATATATAAATGTATAATATTATAACATACAGAGTCGCCGTCATCGAATTTTAACGTGAAATCTAAATGAATAACCTAACGTATATATTTTATATGAAGTAATTATTATAATATTATGATCATTCTGTATTATTTAAAATTGAAAAAATTAATTAACATACATCTTATATTATACTCGTATTTAGATGGGAAATTCAATAATATTTAATATATTTAATTATAATATTTTACTCAACATTTATCCCGTCTATTCTGTTATAATAAATTGTTTTATTAACATAATAATATATGATCTTTCGTAACACCAATAATAATAATTATTGTGGAACCCCTGAGAATAAAAAAACATAAGGGTCGCTATGTTATGCTATATTATAATATATTAATATAAAAAAAAATAAAATAAATAAATAAACGATTAAATTGAATTGTGTATTAGTATAATAATATGTTTTGTTGGTATTAAAAATGAAAATTAGAGAGGAAAAAAAGAGAAACGGATGAAAATATAAACAAGGTTGTGCAGCCCTTTAGGATAATTGACTAAATTCGGTAGATGGCATAAAAATACGAGTATGTATAGGTATATCATATTGATTAACCAACGTGTAATAAGTTATTGTGAGTTTTACGTTGTAAATTTACCGTGGCGAAAAGCCAAAATGTAAATTATGTGAACAATTTATTATTATATGCTGGTCGAGATACCATATAGATACTACCTCGGTAAATAAAATTAAAATTCGAAACCGACTATTGGATAACCATTAAAGGCGAAGAGTGATAATAATAATTAAAAAAAAAAAGAAGCAAAACCTTTTTAATTAAAAATAACAATTAAGACGCGTTTTGTGTTGTTTTAAATCTTATATTATTATATATTTGCGGCGAACGATAGACGAGCATTGTGTTCGTGTAAATGAAACGGGACGATTGTCTTTTTTGTAACGGAAAGTGTTTCCCGATTAAAAAAAAAAAAAAAGAATATTACTCTATATATATATATATTTCTTTCTTTTTTTTTTTTTTTTATTGGATTCGTGACGAAATGGGGATTTTAAATTTAATTTGAGTGTTTCGGGGGGTAGTATATTATTAATATAAGTCAAAGTGTGTAAATATAAATAGGTAGTATTATATGAAAGGATTGTGATTTGTGACATAATAATATTGAAAAAAAAAATATTAAAACAACGTATATTATAACATATTCACTAATCACTATATACAGAAACATTATGATCTATAATATAGTAATATGCATATTTAATTAATAGTATAGATCATAGATGATATAATTGGTATTTATATTTTTATAATGTTTTCTATTGATTCTTAACTTTCAACTTATATTATTATTTAGTTGATTATCGATTTTTAACCGTAACCTAACCGTTATTCTACAATTTTCTGGGTATTTCTGTAGAATACGACGGCAATTATTATCGAGGCCACAATATTTTCGCTGTTTTAAACTGATATTGTTATTGGGTATTGACTCCGTTTGCACTTTTTTATTTAAATATATGAATTCGCATTTTATGTTTTCTATTTTTAATTTTGTTTTTTTATTAAGTATACCTATCTTTTTTTTTTTTGCGAATTATTAAACTTAAAAAAAAAACGATCGTTAATGGTCGACCATTTAGTGTTTTATTTATTTTTTTAAATTAAAATAATGTACAACCCTTCATATTGTTTCGAATATATATATATACAAAATAAAAATAATAATACAATAATAACGTAGTACACGATTTTAATTATCGTGTATTTTATTATTATTAACAACACACACATATTATTTTATAGTAAATTATAATTATTAAGGTTAGATAGAAATATCGATATAACGTCTAAAATTCGAGTAAATAATATTTTTAAATTGAAAAGAACGAATAAAAAAAAAAAAAAAGTTACATGTATTTTAATATTATATTTTATAATTAGCGCGGTATGTTAATTAAAAAAAAATGTACAAAGGCATATTATATTATAATATTATATAGTGCGTTAAGTACAAAATGAACGTTATGTTTATAAAAAAATCAATTTTGGAAATTTAAGCGTAAAAACGAATTATCTCGTACTTAAATACATATTACTTTAATATTTAAATATTTAAATTTTTATTTAGTTTTTCGAAATATTTAATTATCATCAATTATTTGACGTGACCTGCAAACTAGTGTAAATTAGTAACGAAAACGCACAATTATGTCTGTGCATAAAATTAAACGTATTATAATTTTTTCTCCGGAAGATAAAAGTAGGTACCTATTTTTCTTTTCAAGAGGATATCCCAAAGATAATAATATTCCCGGAACAAAAGTATATTATATATATATAAAAAAAAAAAAAATAGACGGCAGCTTGAAATATACATCAAAGAGAAAATAGATTGGTATATTATTATAATATTAAATATACGTTTTATCTTTGAACGTGTACGTCGTACATTATAAACCGTAAAAGTTAAGTTAAAATATTAAAATTATTGTATATTATATAATAGAGAAAAGTATCGTATCATCGTCATTACTTCTTATAAACGGCCGTAATGCCAAAAGTCGAGAAAGCCGAGGAAGATTTATATACCTGTAAAAGCGTTCAAACGTTTTATATTTTATATTATTATTTTGTATATATAGATCGGAAGAACGGCAGTGGAAGAACGCTTCAAACGTTATAATTCGCCGTGTCGCGTCCTTGAATCTAATATTCGTAGACTGTATAATAAATAATATTTGCCCCTATACCGCGGTATAAAAATAACAATCGAAAAATTTCAAACGTCCATTTTTTGTTTACCGTCGTGAAAAAGAAACTAGAGAAATTTTGACGAATTTTTTTCGATTGTGCGTAATAGGTACATATTATTATTATTATTATTATTTGTATGTTGTACGCGTTGTGCAACTATTTAATAATATAATAAATTATAAACTACAAAATATATTATTATATTTTTTGTTTCTCTACATTATTCGACGAAATGACAACTGCGTTCTCTTAAAGTATACCTAACCCTTTGTACGTTTGTATGTTAATTCGTATACAGCGGAGTCATATGGTTACATCAGACGTCCGTCGTCGAGCCATTATTTTCGATCGCGATGGCAGCGACGGGTACCTTTTCTCTCCACGGACCGAGAGACATTTTTATTAAACTGTCGCAACCAACTCTCTCGTTACCGAATTTTCGGGTGGTGTGCATCACGTGCAGCTGGACGGATTTAATTTCGGCGGAATTGTCGCAAATTATTGCCGCAAATGTGGTTTTTCGAATCTCTGACAGTTGATCTATAATAAAATAATAACCTATCATTGTCATATTACATTATAAGAGTATTATCGTCATATAAATTATGTTGCATATTATTTATACTCAATAAATGCCATATTAATATAAAAATATATTTAAAAAAATAATAACATGTCAGATCAAAACTATATATCGAATAACAATGATTATAATATAATTGTTTTTTTATTTTGTTTTGTCGAAAATATAATTTAGAAAAATAGTCTTTATTTTATGGTAAAATGTAAAAATAAAAAAAAAAATAGAAATAGTTCATAGTTGGGTACTATATCGATTTACGTAATTATTGGAAATCACACGCGAAGAAACGGAAGGCTCGTGCGTATAAATTTATTATCGTAAAAAACTATCGTTACCTACCTTCGTCGAAAGCTTGAGGTTTTTCGGCTGTTTCGTACCAATAACGGTCACCCAATTTTATCCGGGAGAACTGGTCGGCCAACAGACACGTGATCGTCGGCCCCAGAATGCTTCCTACTATCGGCTTTTCCGACAACAGTCCGGTGTACAAGTCTACGTCGTCGATTGACCTGTGTAACGGATATATAACAGATTGATTTGTATATTAATATAATATATAAAATATATAAAAATATTGAAAAATAAATGGAATTTTAATTTTTATATAAATAAAATATTGGTATTTAAATATTTCGCGTTGTACAATAATAGAACCTAAAAAAAAAAATTAGGAAAACGCTTTAATAATTTCCGGTTTCCTAAACGTATACCGCGTATATAAAAAAAAAAAAAGTAAAAAAAAGTATTATGTGTATTATATAATATACATAATATTATTTTCTGGTAAATACTGCGTTCGATTAACGGTTAACCACGGTTAACGTACCTATATATACATTATGTATACGAAATTAATTCGATTTTAATTCGAATCGCGTATTTTGGCGATAATGTCTCGATTCTTATACCGTTTTGTCACGACACTAGTATAAGTATTTGTATGGTATACCTACTACACTTCTGTAGTCCATCGTATATAGTTACATAAAGGTAATATAATATGTGTATGTGTGTGTGTGTGTGTGTGTGTGTGTATATACGGTTTTAACAATAAGTATTATATTATGTGGGTTTTTGACGATTACGTTACACTTATCGCGGTAAAATACGCAAAGTAATATAACGCTCGCGACTAGGTCGATGTTTGTATATAAGAGTATAGGAAAACTTAATCGTAAACTATCTATACCGTAAACTTTAATGAATTTCATTTCATCCCTATCCCAGATCTCGCACACGCATGCTGTGAGTATTAACGCTCCGTCATTCGTCGGGTTCGGATACTTATTAAGCTCGACATCTATTTCAATCGAAAACTTTATTATACGTTATACCTATATTATAATATACTAACCTAACCTGCGCATATTATTATGTTACCGCGAGTGTGTTAGTATTACTTTCGGGCCCGACGAGAGGGGCGAAATAGGTACACAAAATTGATATTGAAATACATTATATTATCATCATCATCATCATCATCATCATCATCATCACAATCATTAAAACCACGTTATATAGATATATTAAAATAATACACGAGCATACGTGTTTATAAATGTATACGTGCATGTAACCGTCTCTTATCGCGCGTGTCCGCGATGCGACGGCAATTTAAAGTTTTGAAATTCGGGTTGCCATGTGCACGAGTATATTATATATTAATTATTATTAATATATGATGAGAAAAGTAGAAATGCACAATATATTATGGAAATGAGAAAACAATTTTATTTTATACCTATAATACAATGTATCTATAGTACCTACTATTCGTTTTTATACTACGACCGTTGCGAAGAGGGCTGTTCAAAGTGGCGTTTTAGATTTAAATTTAAATCACAAGTTTTGTTTATCGTTGATGTTTGCAGTTAGCCATCCCCGTCGTGATAACAATTCGTGGATTCCGATCGGTTAGTCGCTAAATTAAATTATTGATGATTTTCATTTAAACGAATTTAATTATTGACGTTACATCTATCTGCGTATTATATTCTAAAAACGTTAATAATAATTGTATTTGCTGCGATGCTGTTTAAAATAATTGATGACAATTCATGGAAAAATGAGTCGTTAAATAAATTATGTTTACATTATATAATTATTCCAATATCACATATTATTTTGAGTTATAAATCGGATAATATTTTTCAAAATAATTAATTTTATTTTCTTAATTTTTTCCCTAGTATATCCTCTATTATATCCTATTATAATATTTCCTATTACTATATTATGTTATATGTACAAGACGACTGCACATGGACAAATAGTTATCGTTTTAAAGTATTATATGAGTCGTATCGCATTATATTATTAAATGATGATTATATAATATGTATATTGTTTATTTTTGTTTATAACAATTATTTTACATTTTTAATTTTATTTTGAATTTAAAATTTTTCTCGCATTTAAATACATACGAGTATATTTTTTTATATTCTGGAAAATGATATTAATCGCAATTACTTATATAAGTGTGACATTCTTTGCAGTGTTATAGGTTCGATAATTTCTGTCAAATTTTCGAAACTTCGTGGACGAGGAAACCCACAAGACTGACGGAATCGTGGATATGCCGGCAGTCCGTGGTCTCGTCCTCTCTGAATGTTCAATGCGACCAAATCCAATCCGCATTGTGCCCCAACGTGTGTTTTTCCATCGTTTTTTTCGAACAAATGTCTGGTGATCTAAATATTAAAGAAAAAACACGTGATTTATATTAATGTACCAATACAGCATATTATAATTTATAATAATCAATCCGGTTTTAACCGAATGGTTTTATGGTAAACGTCGTTGTTTATTTGGAAATGTTTGAATATCATTTGTATTTTTTAAAAGATAAACTGTTCGGAACGATTGCATCATTAAACTTCTATTACGAATGATATTATAATATTATTATATTATGTCTTTTGACTCTTGTTGGAAATTCTTATATTTCAGAATTTTATTTTTATTTTACTTACTTTTCCTTATAGAACATAATCATATTCGGTCAAAGACACATTCAGGCTCGGTTTATTATTTAAATTTCATAGCGCGCTTATGTCTTCTCTTGGAAGTCATAATATATATTATGAGGTGTATTCGGAAATATCTCGCTCGGTATCTCGGAAAAGTCGGTAAAAGCATTGCGGTATTAGTGAAATCCAATTTTTTATTTTAGTTTTCCGAGACTGTTCCAACTGTTTACGAACTTATTTTGGGATGCACCCGAACGGGTACGTAAAATCGTGTTACGTGTTTAATATAGGTCTGTTATTTACAGTGGCGTATTTTGAACAAAGTTCTGGGGGGCGGGTCCAAAATTTTCCCCCTATATAATCAATATATTATAAATTTACTAAATAAGAATAACAAAATTAATATAAATATAATATAATAAAGACGAACTGATACTACTGCCACAGGGATATAGGTGTGCAAATCATAATGCTTAATTTTAATTAAAATTTGAAAACAATGATAAACCATTGCATTCGAAAAAACGATTCTGAGCGAAGTTCAGTAAAATAATGTAGGTATTGATTAATATATTGCCGTTTTTTCATCGTTTTTTCTAAAACATAAAGTAAAATTTGAGAAATTCGAAATATGACTTAAATAAAGTACCAAAAACATCCACTTTCCAATCGAATGCATATGCTATTCGTAAAAATCGGAGCATTATTTCGGGTAGTAAAAGTGCCTTCAGACATAAAAATAAAAAAATTTTAAATATCAAATTTAAACAGCTATGAAAAAAAATGAGACTATAGATATTTTTCTAATATTTTGATATGATATTAAGTAATATGTAAATATACTTCAGTAAAGTTTTCAGACCTAATACCTAAATGCTACTAAAAATTGCCATGTTATCAAACATTATATACAAAAAAAACGAGAATTTTACGAAATATTAAAAGTCCTATATTTTGTATAAAAATTAACGTAATGATTCCAAAATTTTACCACATATATATAATACTTTTAGATTATACTTATAAGAATATCCAATTATATTTTCAAGTTACTAACTTCAAAACTGACCGAGTTATCGTCTAATATTGAAATGGAATTCGTCGAAATTTCAGTTTCGTCGTTTTTTCTACTGCTTAGGGTCAATTTTGAAAAATTTGAAAAACGACCTAAATAAAGTACCAAATACATCCACTTTCCAACTGGAAACATATGCTATTCACTTCGCTCAGAATCTAAAATAAGGAAAACTACAGTGGTTCTGGGGGGGGGGGGTCCAGTACCCTTGGACCCCCCCTTGTAAATACGCCACTGGTTATTTACACATAACTTTATTAGATCTGTTTAGACGATTTATTTTAAAGTAAAAATATAACGTAGGAAAGTCTGAAATATATTATACTATTTTTCGATTTAAAATTTTAATATGAGTTTACTACCAAATTACGTTGGTAGTTAAACGTTGCTCAAGTTTAAACGCGTTTACGATTATTGTATAATTATTATTGTTATTAATAATGTCGGCGATATTATTAAATTTACTCATAAATAATATTTCTAATATTTAAAAAAATATTCGAGTTTATTTTTATAATAATGATTACTTCTGGGGTAAAAAATGCGTCCGACTTTCCGGCACTCGTGTTCATAGCACCTCGGATGACACTATCCACACCGCCACACACGTATAGTTGGTACGGGTTAAACAGCATTTTCCTCATTTCCACGTATTCTGGATTGTTGTTGTCGTCCCGAAGGAATTTCATAATGCTCTGTATAAAATATATCATCGTATACATTTTATTTTATTACATTGTTAACGTCAGAATAATATTATATCGACTCTAACGTTTATGTTAGAATGATAATATTTCATCACGCGGTTTAAGGTTTAACGCATATAACAACAATTAAAAATTAATAGAGTGAAATTCAAAATAATATATTTAATATTTATAATATTATTATAATTATATTTATATTATTTTTACATGATATTCGTACAAAACGAAACGAATACAATCCGCTTCGGATAAAACTGATTTTAAATAGATTCGTGTTTTATTATATTTTCATAATATAGAGATAGACCAACAACGCATTGCATTATTTTGGTCTGTAGCTTATGAAGGACTTATACTACAGAGTTATTTTGTTCTCGATTTGTAAGGTAGAAAATAATAATATATTTTACTCGTATTATCAGTTGAAAAAAATATTTTAATATTAATATAATTATTTAATATTATTAAAATATTAATTTATTGTGTAATATTACGTTAAAATCATAAAAAATAATTTTCGAAAAATTTACTTTTTTTCTATTGAATACGAGTATTATGCGTTTTTCCATGTTGAATTTTATCGTTTGGTAGGTGTTTTTAATAAAATTATAATTGTTATAATTGGATAGAAATATAAAAATTAATTGAACCTAATAATATAATTATAAATGTATATTATATTTATTAAAATTAAAATTGTATTAAAAACTGTACCATTTAAAACTTTGTGAAAAAAAAAAAATTATTACACTTTTTGTATGATAAAATGGAAAATTCAAACGTTTCACGAATATCTAATTTCTAATAATTTGTATAGTTCATTACTCTGCACGGTTAAATGTGTACACCACGAGGATTTTAAATCGCACGATCGTGTTTTCTAGGGGTTCCATTGTTTCAATGAAAGAAAATTATAAAATTAATATTACTATATAATCAAAATTGGACGTGTGCAAGATGATTATGCGATAGATGCAATTTTACCGTTCTGTAATAATTATTATTGTAGATATATATATTTTGTGTAATTAGTCCCACAGGGGGAGACATGCAGGATTCGTACGATAATAATGACACGTGAGTGAATATTTCTCTGGATTTTATATAAAATTAGATATTCCAAGTTCTGACTATAGTTACGTTAAATTTCTTTCAGCATATTATATTCAATATTTGCTCTGTATGTACTATATAAATATTATTATTAAAGAGCGAATTCCTTTAAAATGAATGATTACTGAGACGGAATTATATAAATATACATATTACGTGTACATAAGCAATACAGATATTCATGTAGGATGAAATAATAATATTATGTGTAAACAATAAATAAAATAATAAATTATAATAACGAAAGGGCGTATGATGTCCTTATTTCTATATTTATACTTATTATTAAAAAACGGCGTTTTTAATGCATTTTTGAAATTATAGATGAATTCGTGCCGTTACCATTCCAATAACCATGTAAGTAGGTATAATAAATTTTTTTCAAAACTATTAATTATTATTAAGTCCTAATTATATTAAGGTTTTTTTTTATTTCTTAGATCTATATTATTTAACTTCACATTTAATATTATTAATTAATTAAATTTTAAATCTTAATTAAAGTACATATAAATTTAAGGACAATATATTTTAATATGTGTTAATTTTACAATGATTAAACGGTTTAAAATTTATATAAAATACATATTATATTATCAGATTTAGTAAGGCTATAATATTTTTGTCTGTATAAATGTATAATGCATATGAGTGTCACTATTTAATATTGACTCTCAACTCGATAACCTGAATTAATGTTGATGCCATTTTATAGGAACCTATTACCTATACACCATGGTTTCGAACAGGGTTATAAGTTTTTTGAAATATTTTACTCTATGACCTATATCCATTATATTATATATAGGTTAACTTAATCTTACCAATCGATTGTTTATATTATATATTTATATAACATTAATTATAAATATATAATTTATTTTTGTTATAGCTAATTGCATCTACCGTTATTTAGTTGTATTATAATTAATATTTTATGATATTTGTTTATAGAAAAAAATTTTTGGTTGAAAACCAAGAAAATTGTTGTTTTAAAAATGAAACTATGCATTATGTGATTTTGGAAAGTTTTAGGTTGCTATGATTGGGACGCTTTTGGTGATCGAGTGAATTATTTGACAATAAGTGTTTACGTGTACTACGGATGTATAGCGTGATATTTCGCGTTATCTCAGCCAACGTGTGCAAATTTTCTGCGGTCTATATATAGATTTAAAATTCTTCTAAAAACGTAGTATATACTTAGGGTGTGATTTTATTCTTTTTAACCGTGTTTTGTGTTTATTATATGATATTATACGATTTATTAATATCGCTCTAAGAATTTAAATATTTTCCTTCATATTACTGTTCTTTAATACGATTTTTAATTTAGCACATTCATTAACACCCGTATATTATTAGGGAACATAAATTAAAATTTTTTGTATACTAGTTTGTAATATTTTTAACTTGAAATTTTTGTTAGTAAGTGAGTATAATAATTATTATAACGAAACAGAAAATTATTCATTTTTATTAAAAAATAAATTAACCATTGTATATCCAAATATCCAATTTATAAAAATTGGTAATTATTATTATGATTTTTTTCGTTTTTCTAAAATGATCGTGTACTGTAAAATAGATTCGTTTGCATAGAGATAGACAAATAATAATTATTATTGTATTTAATGTATGTTATGGTAATATAAATATATTGTATCATATATGTATAAATATATAATAATAATAATAATAATAATAATAATAATAATAAAAACAATGTTAAAACAATACTTACACACCGTTATATAGCGAAACCCTAACCGTGGTACATTATGTATACGAATATACGATACGATATTATATTACCACGAATACCACATGACTTTATACATAATAATACCTACGAATAATGATAATAGTGTATTGTTTTAATACGGATGTGTAATGTTTGCGCGTTGGGAGGCTAGTAGGGATTTTATACACACTCTCTGCTTCATTCGGCGATTTATACTTGTATATAAATACATACATAAATATACATATATATTTTAAGTATTTTATTTCGCCATAGGGTATGCCCATACATATAATTATAATAAAGTATAATCGATATTATTATTATTATTATTATTATTATTATTATTATTATCTATTACCTAATTGTGATCAGTTAACCGAACGTGTTGTGTATATAAATGAAAACCAAAGTAAATCAATAATTATACAATTTAGTTATGCGTTATCCTGATAAAGTTATAGATTATTTTATAATGATAGTAGATATTAGAGTACTAGAGTATGATGATATTATTATTATAATATTATATAACCTTGCGTACACATTTTTCTTTCCGAATCGTTATTATTATTATCATCGTATCAAAATCATTTAAATTAAATTACAATTATAAATCTGTCCAAGTATTAAAAAAATAAAAATAAATAAAAAATAATAATAATAAATAAAAACTCGTTTAATCCCGAAGGAAATTGACTTTCGGACGGGAGTGCGACCATCGCGGTACGAGTATTGTGTACATGAGTATTATAAAATGCACGAAATACGCGATAACAAATTGTTTTGGAATTAAACACGGATTTTGCGGAATTACCTATCTGAACTTAGGTAAACGGATACTAATATATATTGTATATGTATAATATGTACATAATATTTAGGTACACACAAATAATAACATAATATTATTTGGTCGTTAATTCTATAAAATAAATGCTGGAGGCACATTTTGTTTTCGACCTGCTATAATAATACAAATAATATAACTGCTACGTATCTTTATATAATGTGTATATGACTGTGGGGTTAAATAAATAACAATAAGATAGGATAATAAATGATTCGGATATTAATTTGAACCTACGTGTGCTTTATATCGTGTTTTTAACATTTTTACTCTATAACGTATTGAATAATTTTCACCAATATTTTACAATTATTATACGAGTACATAATAATTATCATTTTTTTTCATTTTATAATTATTGCGGACGTATGGTTTTATTAGATGTACATGATACGTTATTTGTAGAACGTGTTTTAAATATAACAATACACTCTTATTATATAAATAAATAATATCTATATGATATAATTAATCATAAAGATTATATATTTATATAGTAGGTATTTACAAAAATATTATTAATAATATCTGAAAAATAATTATTAAAAAAAGAGACGAGAGAAAAAACTAGTTTAAATAATAAAAAAAATAATTTTGAGCGAAGCGAAAAATGTATTGATTTTACAATGTGTGTGTGTGTTTTTTTTTTTTTTATGGTAGGCACTTTCAACTCGAAATAATGCTCCAATTTTCACGAATGACATATAATATTTATTTATTATTTATCAAAATTTTATCAATAATGTTTAATAGAATTGACAATTTTGTATTTTAAAGTCTGAAAATTTTATTGAAGTATTCTTATATATAGTTTGACGGTTACCAAAATATTAGAAAAATGTCAAGTTTCAATTTTTTTTTATAGGTACTTAAAGTTGAAATTTTATTAAAATTGATATTTATATTTTATAATAGTATTCATCTATGGATTCTCTTATTATTTCTCGTTACAATAATGCTAAATAAAATTGACAAAAAATTTTGAAAATTTTTTGAAGTACCTACTAATAGATATTACTTTAGTATTTTTATAATATAATATATATAATATACTTTAGTATTTTTTTAATTTATATTAACTCAGTTCCAAATAATTGTGAATATCAAATTTACCATTTTTTTTATTTTTTTTTTTTTATGAATGTTTAAAGTTTAAAGTATAAAGAGAAGAGCTGATACTGCTGTGGAAGGGATACTGGTCGAACGAGTATAGTGTTGAATTTAGATTAATATTTGAATGCAATGATAAATCATGACTGACGTACCTACTGTTAAATTAGAGTAATTAGGTTACTCATTTAGGTGTTTTATGGGCAGTGTTGGGATTAGATAACTAAAAATTAATCTAGATACAGATAAAGATAAAATCCCTAAATTTTATCTAGATACAGATAAAGATAAAAAATGTGAATTTTATCTAGATAAAGATAAAGATAAAGATAATTCAATTTTTATCTAGATAAAAGTCAGATAATTTTTTTTTAATTTTAAAAAAAATTGCTTAAATGATACCTAAATTAAAAATTAAATTTTGAAATCTAACATTATTTTCAATAATCTCCATTAGTACCTATTCATAAATCATAATATTTTATATTGCACATTAGTATCTTGAATTTTATAACATATATTAGATTTATAATTTAATTATTTATTGTATTATTGAGAACACGACGCACATTAAAACTTGAAATTATATTGATGTTTTTATTTATAACTGGATTATACAATAATATTATTAACATTTGAGTAAGCAGCAGTAACATAAACATATTTCTACGATATTGTACATTTATATTTATAATATTTGTTGACATTATTTATTATTATTATCTGATTCACGTTATAGTGGATGACAATTAACAATTAGGTAAAGTTGGTCAAAATGTCTTTGTTCACAGAAAACATACTATTTCTTTTTTAAAGCAATATATCATAGGTATATAATATATAAATATATATATACATAATATTAATATAATATAATTATTATTATAATATTATTATAATTATTTACGTCATTTCAATCAACTGGGCCCACTCACACCTATAGAAACTATAAGTTACACTTCATCAAACCGTACGTATAACTAAGACGAATAATTATAATAATTTGAAGCTCGTAGATTTCAACCAACTAATAACAGATTTGCATCTTCTTAAAAGAAATAATCGATCACTAAATTATAGTAAATAATACTTATTTTATATAATATTATAATATGATAATTTAATTTATTGTGTGTCGAAAGTGAATTCTATAAATATTTGTTGTTTGTGTAAAACGATTGACCGTTGACCTACCCGAATGAAAAAATAATAGATTTTCAAATAAACATAAAAGCATTTTATAATTGTGTAAAGTCTAATTTTATATTTTAGAAAATATTAATACTAGGAAAAGGAAACCAAAAATTCTTGACTAAATTAGGTATTTTTATCAACTCGTAGACTATAATTAATAAAAAATTTTAAATTAAACGATAACAAAAATAAGTGAACTGCTTTTTGCTTAAATATTTTAATACTCAAACATAAAAAAAAAATTTTAAGAAATAAAATTTTCCTATCTAGATAATGCGGTAAAGATAACTACATTTTTATCTAGATACAGATAAAGATAATGAAACTTAAATTTATCTAGATAAGATAATAGATGGACAGTTTTTATCTAGATAAGTTATCTAGATAAATTTATCTAGAAATTTCCCAACACTGTTTATGGGCATTTATGTTGAACATAGAGACTGTATGAATGTAAAAATTTTAATCAATACATAATTATATATCATCTGATGAATTTCGCTCAAAATTGTTTTCACGAATGCAATGATTTATCATTGCATTCAAATTTTAATCAAAATTCAACACTATCCTCTTTTGACCTATATATTTTCCACAGAAGTATAAGCTCTTTAAAAATATATCGATTTCAATAATTGTATAAATGTCGACTCGAATGCAATAACTACTGTTTAATATATCTTATTTCTAGTAATATTGATATACTTATTACGACTTACCGGTATAAGAGTGTGGGCGAAACGAAACGCTGCAGTCGCAAAATTATTACTGATGGTCGGATCGACCGAAGAATTATATCCGTTCCAATGACCCGTTTTTTGAGAGTATAAATTCAAATGTTTCATGAGTTCGTCACCTAAAATATTAAAATATCGCACATTTTTATATTTGTTGATCAATCATTATGCGATTAACATGTGTATACAGTATACGCTCCGCTCAGAATCTAAAAAAATAGAACAAAAAAAAAAAAAAGAAAGAAAGACACACATCATTGTAAAACCAATACATTCTTCGCTTCGCTCAGAATCTAATATTATATTATTATTTATTTATGAAAATTTTTTTTATAATATAAAATTATATTAAAGCATAATATTTTAACGGAATATCAGTACATAGGTGTAATTTACATATTAATTTAATATTTTCATCTCTAAATGGCAAAAAGCAGTTTTGATCATTGTTATACTTGTTATCTAAACTAAATTATTGTGAGTATCTACTCATAATATTAATAAGGTTACTGCTATTAATAATAATAATAAATTCAATATTTGAATACACGATGATATTTTTATACAACAATAAATTATTATTTATACTCTTATATGTAGGCATACAAAACGTATAATGATAGTAATTGTTAATAAAATATTGTACTTGTTGTACCAACACAGATATCGAAGTTTTGAATTTAAAAAAATTTATTTCTTCATATAATAATTGTAATTTTAAATATAAGCAAGATCAGAAGTGCTATCTTAACTCGATGTTGCTGTTATCCAATTACATAAATCATTCATGCGCAATAAGCATAACAACTTTGAAATAAACTAGCTATATGATGTTTCTTTTGAAAATAGTTTTCATAGTCTATACCGGCTATGACTTCGTTCTCGTCAACGTTATATACTTTCAGATGAAAAAGTTTTTAAACTTCATACCGACCTTATAAAATACTGAAAATTTAATTTACTTAAGTGTTTTTATACCGTTTTATAATATTATATATATATATATAATAATAATAAAAATAAAATATCACTGTAATAGACATGTCGGTTTAAGTTTTAAATGAATATTTAGTTATAACTTTTATAGTTGTATACGTTAATAAGTATATTATAACATTATCATACAAATTTATTTATTGTATTATCCATGTTTAATAATATTATTAATTTTGATTATATTTTAAAAAAATTGAATATTAATTTTATATTTAAAATAATATTATTATTATTAATGAAACATCTAGGCGTAAATAATGTTAATTTAAATACTATAAAAAAATGACTCAAACATATTATTTTTCTTTAAATATAAAATTTTTACTTGCAATATCAATTTATACAAACTATTAATTTTTGTTTTAAGTTTATTTTTTATCTTGTATTATTATGCTAATAATAAATATATTTACAATTTTTATTTTTCGTCGTAAAATATTATATTTTTATTTTGACTTGGGTATATACGAGTACGATATGATTAATAAAAAATTCTTTCAAACATGATTCTTCTCATAAATTAAATTAAAAAAAAAAAGAAATATATAATAATAAGAATTTTACATATCATAAAATATAATATAATATAATATGTTTGGAACTATAAGGTACGTTTATATCGTGACGTTTCAATTTTATATATAGGTCTTTATAGTCATTACAATGAAAATTGTTAACAGTATTTTTTTTATAGTCATTTTAATACAACGCGGTAAATGTTCTTTCTCTGAAAATAATAAATCTGTGTCATATTTTTCTCATTTCCTATTCGATTGTATTACGTTTTTATTAATACAAGTATACTGCTCGCTCCTAAGAAATATAATAATAAGTCATTTATGTAAATATTTCAGAAAAAAAGAAATATTTCTATAAATATGTGACACTATATAATAATAATTATAATATTATAATCAGTATTGATAATTATTATAAGTACCTAATTTATATGTTTTATTTTTACTGAGGAATTTATTCTTACAAATCAATTAATTCCAACAAACAATCCTTTAATTTATTATTACGATTAATAGTTACGTTTTTATAAGTCATTATAATAATTATTGCAGAGATTTAATTTAAAAACAATACTCATATTACAAAAATTATAATACAATTTTATATTATTTCAAAATTACGATCAATATATTTAAATTTTATAATTAAAGAAAATTGTTATATTACGGTTCACGGTTAATTTGATGGATTTGGACTACTTATATGTAAATGATAAATTAAAATATAATCGTTACATTTTTTTAAAATAATGTATAGTACTTTTTTTTTTTTTATCGTATAATATGATATTTACCTAATAATATCGGTAAAAATTCATTGTACGTGATGTGTTGAATTTGAGCTGTTATAATGTGTCTAGATTCTTGAAAAATACGTTCGTCGTCCCAGTGCGGATTTAAAGAGGACAATTGATCGGCAATCATGTTGTGCTGGCGTACCATAATCAGATGAAGTGTTGTTAAATGCATGTTTTCATTTGCTCTGGAATCTCCTATGGATTTAATATTTTTCAAATTTTTATTTTTTATTTCTCATTCCCTCCACGATTTTCAATTAAAATATAACTGTATAATATATAACATAAATTATTATACTATAAATAGAATATTTAAATATTACCCGTGAAATTTTGTCGAAATATTATTTAGTATAATATTAAGAATAATGTTCGTTCGACTTTTCAACGTGATTACAAATTTACAAATATATGACAACGCGATTTTCATACATACAAATTTGTCGAATAAAATACATTATTCATTATTTGTAGATTTTAAATAAAGATAAATTGAATTAAAATTTATATTCTCTTCTATTCTGTCGTCGACGTTTCGTAAAGAATGTCAAGGTTTCATTAAATTTTAAATGAACGTAAATTATTGTTAGATTAAAATTAAACGTTCTCGCTTGTCGACTCGATGATAATAATAATATATAGTTTCGTTGTATAGTGGCCATTGTTTATATTATAATAAAGGAATTTAAATGACCCAAAAGGTTTCTGTTAGAACCATAAAATTCTAAGAATGGGGTTTTACTTCAAGCTAGTATTGAATTTTTACATTAACTTATGGAAGAAAAAAAATTGTCAAAATTTTGGATTATTTAACACTTTACCAATCTTGGAAAATATATTATTATATAATATAATATATAATTCTCTTTTATTACCCGACAAAAAACAGTATCGGCCTTTTTTCATTTCCGCTTCTTGGTTGCAACCGTCTTTCGGGTCCGTGTTGGGCGGTAACAACTCTTCGCCGTCTTCGGTTATGAATACCTTCATCCGTCCGCCGGTCCATGATCTTAGGTCGTTTTGTAGTTTCAGCGAATTCCCGTACACGGATGAGCCGTCCAAATACGAGCTCGCCTGGTTTAACTGTTCCCTGGGACCTTATAAAAATTAAAATAAATTCAATACTATAATAAATATAATATAATATAATATATGAGAGCCGTTAATAAAATTATATTTAATATAATGTAAAATTTCGAATTATAAATTCGAATTTTATAAAAAAAATTAATCGAATTATTGCCTACGTTTTTGTTTAGGAATAAAAAATTCCACGCCGTGTTAATTTAAAAAAAATGAATTTTCAGTAATTTTCATATTTTCATATTTTTTGTTTTTTTTTTTTTTTTTTTGTTTTTGTTACGTTGCGGTTAAAATTAAATTAGATTTCGGTTGTTTTCCCGTAATTAATAGAATGCAGAAACGGACCTGACTAGGAGGAAATGATAAAACTTCACAAATTTTTTTTCTTATTATAATAAAATTAATTATATTTTTAATATATCGAACGTGTGTAACGTTTTATGAAATTCCAATGATAATAATATAAATGAATAAATGATAGATAACACGATTTGATATAATGCTAGAAAACGAAATAATTCATAATTAAATAATTATAAAAATAATACGAAAATGTATTTTAAATTTACACAAAACCAAAATAAAATCAAAAAGTTGTTTTTGTTTTTCAAAATTATATATTTAAGTCATTAATTAATTAATTCATTACCGAAACTGCAAGTTGACGCCGGAGAAGAGCGTACGAACTCCATGCATTTGCCGCATTTCCGATCGCTGTCGCCTGACACAATCACGGGGAAACATTCGGGATGAGTGATATTATTATCTACCGAACCGCAGCACGAAATTGCGCTACTGTTATATCCTATAAAATCCATCGTTAATTTTACATAAATAAAAATATCATTAATGTCGATACGTGTTTGACGTATAAAGACTATAAATCTATAATATATTACCATATTAGGTATATATTATAATTGCATTAAATATTATTTTTTAAATCATTGTTTTAGAGTTTTAGTGTAAATATTATTATTATATTTTTAATAAACGATACATTCAAAACGATAATAATGCGCAATAAAAAATAAATAATAAAAATTTTAAGTGGAATTTATTTATTTTTTCTAATCAATTATATTATTATGAGCTTTTATTATAATAATTAATACACGTTTTAATTAATCGTTTGTTTTTACAACAATAACAATATTATCATTGTCAATATTGTTGTTAATAATTTTAGAACTGTACTGTGCTTATTGGGTCTTAAAAATTTATATTTTTTATTGTATTTGGTTACATTTTTTTAACTTTTCAGATATTTTTTCATTAAATATTTACATTTACATTCGAGTTTGTGATTGGATCCATCGTTTATTTCCATGGAAAATTCATCATGCGAAAAGACTAAAGAGGAAAAGTTAAATTATATTTTCATCTGATTATTAATTTAAATATTATTCAACATTATATTTTTTAATATTTTACAGCGTTATTTGTAGAACATTATATTTTTATACCGATGTACGGTATATTATTTTATGCACATTGAAAATTTAATGTTTTTCGTATTTTCAAAAAGAAAATCGAGAAATTATATTTTACAGCTTAAACATACGTACCTACATAAAATTTTATTGTTTTCAATATTATTATTATTATTATTATTATTATTATTATTATTATTTGATATGAACTTGTTCAAATTAAAAAATGTTATACGGACTGAAAATAATATTATATTTGAATATTTGTATAATTATAATATTATAATACAATGTATTATTATAACAGTATTTTATTTACTGGGTAATGATAAATAAACTAAACGAGCATAGTGTTGTATAAAATTATAATAATAATATAATGATATTAATTAATATTCATTATTCAATTATATTATTGTGATATATTGATATTTACACTATATAATTATATATTATATATAGGTACGTAAACTATTCATAATATATTGTTAGGAATATTGTATAATAACAGTTTATACAAATACAAAATACTAAAACTTGTTTGTCATAAATCAAAATAGAATACGATTATTTATATATACCTATATATATATATATTTTTTATTAAATTCGATGTTCCTTCTGGATCCCAAAATATGTCGAATAAAGCAATATGTAGAATATGTTTTTTTTTCTTTTTTCATTACTTGATTCATATTTTACTACACTACATCGGAAATTATGAATTTTCTCCCGAGAATTCTGAAAGTTGAATATTATAGAATGTATATAGAAAGTCGCACGAAGTTAAAGTAATTTGTTTCGTCCAAATAACATGAAGTCAAGGTTTGCTAAAAGTGTTTTAAACTTTGATTAAAATGATATGCATAAATACATGACCAAAGTTATTTTTGCAGATTAATTATTACGATATCTCAATTATATATTTTATTGTAATATAATAGTATGTGAAAAGTTATATAATAATTATCTCATCGAATATAATTTTAATTTTAATATGATTTTCGAGTTTAAATCGACCGGCAAATATATATCTCTGGTCGTATAATATTATTATTTATTTATTGTCCCCTAAGTATAAAATTGTCCATTAAAATAAATATTAATATGAGATTTCACAATATATGATGTAATATAGATAAAGCAAACAAAATACGCATGTTTACTGCAATTATTATGTTTATGCATACCTCTATAAAAATAATTCCATGTATATTTTTATATCTATCAACCTACTTAATGAAATAAAAATAATGGAGTAAATAAACGTACTTGCTGTTTTTAGGAAATCAATTTAAAATAATATTTTATAAAATTAATTGCGCAGCTTACAAATGAGTATTACGGTTAAAAATATATTATATTATAAATTATAATATATTTCTAAAATCGAAATATTTGAGATATAATAAATAAATTATTTAAATTGAGTGAAGTGTGGTTTCTGTTCTGAAGCGCATCGAATAATGAATGAAATTTTCTAGCGGAACATATTTAAAAACTATAATGTAATCGTATATATTATGTAATTTCAAATTTGTTATAAAACTTGATAACAATGTATCTAAGTAAGTTTTTTCTTACATTAGAAATTTTTGGTATTTTACCTCTGCTCAAAGCGGTAGCCGTGATGTCGTGATCCATGAACTGACCCCATACAGCCAACATCACAGTGAAGTCTTGATCTTCTTCGTAAGATGGTCGGTGTATGTACTCGCTAATTTGTTTTGCCGAAGGTAACTCTGAACCGTCTGTTGATCTCCTCGGTTTCCATACGCCTGCGAACATAGCGTAAGTTATGACATAGTATTTAGGTATTTATTATCGTTTTATATTATATAGACATAAGTAGTACGTATTTATTTTACTTTGATATGACTCACGTTGAATCCAATAGCCAATAGCGTAATTTCAATGAAGAAACTTGGGGTGCCTTATGTACAGTTATATCCAGGTTAAAATTACATTTATTGAAATAAATTGAAAACTTAATTTTTTTTTTTTATATAAATTATAATATATTATAATAAAAAAATATTGGGGTGTTAAGCATCAATCAACTCCTTTAATAGTGTCAATAGATAACGTATTGTGAAAAAAATAATTATATATCTACAAATACTACACGGCAATTAAAATATGTTGTTTCAATAATACACCATTTATAATATACGTACCTATTATAAATTATCACGTAAAATTTTATTATTATAATAATAATAATTATACATTAATTATTAACATTATTATTATAAATAATTAAGTCTATTTATTATTGAAATATCGTTTATATTTCGCGATTCAAATTTCGTAGTTATATAGATAATACTGTACGATTTATAGTTTGGTAAAAGTATAATAATATAAATAATTTATGATAACGTTTATCCGTACGAATGAATTATAATAATTATTTTATTATAAAACGAATCGTATTTTTTAAATGATAAATATTTTATGTAGACTTAGTTAATATTATTTTAATTATATTTAAAAAAAAAAAAAATCTAATAATTATATTATATTATATGTTTCAAGCGTAAGAATAAAATTATTATTACGCTATGCCACATAAAATGCGTATTGTGAATGTGTTCACAATGGTTCTATTCGTATATTGTATGTGTAATTATGTGATTTCATTATGCACAATAATTTTTTTTAATATTTCATATAACATTTGTATACATTTCGTACTTTTTAATAAAATATAAAATTCATAACGACGAAAAAAAAAATATATATAAAAATACAGGATTCAGTACTGAATAGAAAATGTATATACATCATGAATTCATGAATAATATCACTCGTCTTTATACGTTGTTCATCTGTAGAAATACAAATTTAATTGTGACATAAGTATTTTCGTAATAATATTATAATTCATCGTTATTATTACTTTTTTTTTTTTCGTTTATAAGGACAACGTTTGAAAATTAATCGTAAAGAATAAATACGATGATTTTATAAATATACGAATACGGTTTAATAATATAAATTAGAATTATTTTTTCCATTATATTATGATAATTGTTAAAATCCTTTTTTTTTTTTTTTTTAAAAAAAAAACTTCTTTCTGTAATAAATTTACATAAAATAGTTATGAAATATAATAGGGAGAGAAAAAAAACGGGTTCATTAATAGAATTAAACTGTAATCTAATTAGTTTTTTCTATTATAATATGAGAGAAAAGTATAAAATATCGATTTAGAATTATTGTAGATATTTTAATATTGTATTATTAACGAAAACATAAATGTAAGATACTAAAAGATACGAGTACAACTAGACGAGAATGTAAATAAGAATAAATTTTTCATTTAGCCTACCATTTGTTAGTAATTATATCCAATTAAAATATATTTTTTCTTTTCAGTTCTATTCTAGCTATTGTTATTATTTTTTATTTTTTTTTTATTGCACATACATTTGAACGTGTTCTAATTTATTATGCAAAACTAATTGTGTTTACGGTCATTAGTAACCTCGTAAGAATAAAACCCACCTGACCAAACTATAATATTATTTTATTTTAATTCCAAATTTTAAATGTTTATAGACATTATTTAACTTCTTTTTTTTAAAAAAAAAAAAAAAGTTCGATTGGATAGAACTACACACTTGTATTTTGATTTACGCCCATAATGGATTTTACATAAATTATGCAGCGAATGGAAAACTAAAAGGTTATTATTTTTTTTATCATTTTTATAGTTTTAAACCTTTCGAAATCAACCGAAGAGACGCAATATTATTATAGCCAACTATTGTGTGTGTACATTTATTATCGGTTCTTCAAAGCCGTAAAAGTTTTTCAATTACTACCTATTTCTATTTTTGTCTCCATACCACATAATATTCCATTAAATGTGAGTATACGAGTATATATTTACTTTTATTATACATAAAGTTATTACGATTGATACGTTTTATCACATTTCGAATTTTCAGTAATTTAAAATTTTCCAATCGCGTATAATACAATTGGGAATTATATGATGATATCATAATTATGCATGTTCACAAATTACAAAACCATAATAATAATTATACTTTAATTAAAAAATAAATATGTTCCATTTCCCGTGTAAGTTGATTAAAAATTAAAAAAAACTTATATATATAATATTATATCTATAACCTATATTATCATGATAATAATTTGTTTTTATTTTTTTTTTAGTATAACAAATCGGGTAAATCCATAAAAGAGTGAAAAGTGGTTGGTAATGATTGTTTCTCATTTTTCCTTTCGGTCCATGCGTATTATTATTTATTTTTAATTTATTTTAAAAGCAATGATACATTATCGCATTCAAATAAATGACACTTGGTAAAAATTAAAAAATTTTACCTACCGAAAGAAACGGTATTTAGACGGTAGTTTTCACTATCCGTATCATTAAATAATTACACAATTGTTTACGCTATTATGCTGGTCTTTATTCACTTTTACTATTATTTTACAAGAAAAACTGTTAAAACTTAAAAGCACCGGCGAACGAAGTTAATGTTAGCCTTAGTGGTCACACCGATGCGTCAATACCCACATTTCGCAGATAGGTCGCTCTATTTACAAGTGGCTGTGACGCGTTACCCTATGGGTATTACAATACGTGGTCTACAGGGACGATTCACAGATTTAGTAAACTTAAATAAGTCGTGTATTCTCCGTGAAAGTCCTGGTTCAACGGGTCTAAGGAGGTTGTTGTTTGTTACTCTTGATGTGAACTATTTTATGGTGGGTTCTGAATTTTACATCGACCCAAGGAACGCAAAAGATAGTGTGGTTCTTCCAGATCGTCTTCGATGTTAGAACTACTGTTGTCTGGTAATGGTCCTTCGTTTACAATGACGTAGCTTTGGACGTCGGTGTCTATTCGCTCGGCGCTCGGGCACGAATCGTTCGTTAATCCGAAATTCCGAATGCACGGTACTGTGTCTCAACTTATACACTTTTGGTGAAGTGTTCGGGCTGGGCGACAATCGTACACTGGCGGGGTCGTTTGCTAGTTATTTCGATCGTCATGGTAATCAGCGAAATGGTTAGTTCGTAGTTGTATTCGGCTATTCAGCTTGAAGGCAGCGGATTCGGTGATGTTCGTTCTAGTTTTGTATAACTAGTTGACTGTGTGAAGAAATGTTGAAGACTGAATGTCAGTGTATAATGTCTAGTTCTTGTTTCCGTAATCTTGAAGATGTTGAATGGACTACTGATGTGAGATGTGACTGAAATGTATAATTTCGGTCGATCGTTCGTCTTTTATGCTATTTTTGAATATGACAAACTATAGAATTTTGATTTAATAGAATATTGAATTTAATTGTGAATGAAATGTTAATGTATTTGTGAATATCACAAACAGCTAAACCTATTGGTTTTATGAGTAATACAGACGGAGACGAAATAATTATCAATATCTGGTCCGATGTTTGATATAAATATTAAATAGTATTAATAATATATGTATAGGACATACTCGTAATTTAAATTGTTGATCAATGTACTTTTACCAGAAGAATGAATTATAGAAAAAAATGTTTTAAAATAGTAATTAGGTATAACAGGAAAATATTAATTTTATTTAAATATGTTAATATGTTAAACTACGGTATTCGAATACAAAAGGTTGTTTATTCAAATTTTTTTTAAAAGATTCTCTTTTGAAAATATAAGAAGAATAAAGGTAAGTACCAACTAATTAAAAAAGATACAGTTTTTTATCGAAAACTTTCAATATTTTATGGTAATATGAAACATTATTTCTATCCGTAAACGTGGCTATTCAATTCACAGGTACGACATAAAAAAAAAACAAGCATAATGTTAATAATGCATATTTCAATCGTTACGCTATAGTATGATTATTAATATCATCGAATTAAAAAATTTAAATGATTTATCAATTTTAAGAATAAAATTATATTTTATTATTTTTAATATATTGAAATAAATAATATGTGAGTAACCATTCCGGTATTGTTTTTCATGATATTATATATCTATTATTTCGATATCAAAATGTAAAATAAAGAAGAAATAAACATTTTACTAATAAATAACTATGTAATAGTATACGTATTGTAACTTGTAGAATTTTGGATCAACAATTTTGTGTTAACGATACAATATAATATTCATAACAGTTAAATTCGAGAAGTAATATTATTGAATTACAATAAAAAATTTGTAAATTAAAATATTATTTTTGTTTAATTTCCAACACTCTTTCCCTACGATTGTCGAAAGTCTTCAAATTTAAACTTTAGGTGTACGTTGTAATTTTGTTTAAAATTATTGCTATATAAAAACTATTATTTATTTATCTGTATAAAAATAATAATATAGGTATTTATAGTTACATAGACACATAGATTTTTAATTTAGATAGTTATACATAAATATTAATGTTTTGGTAGAATCTCGAAAATAATAATATTGCGTTGAACGTCGAAATTTCTCAGTCGTTATTTCGAGTGCACAATTATGTTATTCACAGAATGTTGGTCTACCGTTATTATAGAAAACTCACCAGATTGTAGAATTATTATTTTCTGAAGTCCCGACGACTCGTATATTTCTAATATTATGTTTTTATGTACCTAAGTATTCAATTGATTTCTATCGTACATGCGCATGTGACCACTTTAAAATTATAATACATAACAAGTCAAATATAAAAAAAAGAGCTGATATTGCTGTAGAAGGGATATAGGTGTAAAGAAGATAGTGTTGCATTTTAATAAAAATTTGGATGTAAATCATTATTTCATTACATTTGAAAAACGATTCTGAGTGAAGTTCAGTCAGATAATATATGTGTATTGATTAAAATTTTCTCATTTTTATTAAAATTATATAACTATTAGATAATTATTTGCATTTAGATTTCAACAAAAGAGTTTTAAAATTTTATCACATTAGAGGACTCATTTGGGATTTAGGGATTTAATGGGCATTTATATTGCAATTATTGACTTGAAAATTGTATTGGGTGTTCTTATAATGTACTTAATACACTTTAATGTACATTGTAAATGTTTATCTATAGATAAAAATGAGATTTTTAGGAAATATTCAAAGTTCTATATACGTAACCGTTACAAAATTTTATTACGTATATATAGCACCTACATAACATTTAATACAATTTTCAAATTTCTAAGTTCAATATTGTTTGTGTTATCGTAAAATATTAAAATTAATTATGTCGAAATTTCAGTTTTCGTAAAAGATTCCGTATTTTCTTAATTTTTTGGTAGTTTTTCCTATTGCATCATTGGGTCAATTTTGAGAAATTCGAAAAATGACCTAAATATAGTTCCAACTAAATTAACTTTCCTATCGGAAACATAATGCTATTTGAGAAAATCGGGGCATTATTTCTGACAGAAAAAGTGTTTACATTCATAAAAAAAAAGAAGAAACACATCATCGTAAAACAAATAAATCCTGATCATGATTCAATTTCGATTTTACAATAACGTTATAGGTATTACGTTAAAAATTCGTTCGTATAATATTCAATTCGCAAATAAAATAAAATTTTAATCCAAACAATGTTACATATTCCTCTTGCTTCTACGTATTTTATTATAATATTATACTTTACCGTCCGAATAGTCAGCCGGCAATAATCTGCGGAATGGCATCAGTGCTGAGCCCTTGAGCGGTTCCAAAACGTTGTTACAAATGCCGTCTACTGTCCGGTAACGACTTTGGAGTAAGCAAATCACCGGCTCGGGACTTGTGCACTCAGTGTTGTTAAAAACAGTCACGTTGCCCACCAATATTATCGCATCCTCGTCCTTTGTTATGTTTAACGATTTTCTAAGGGGGAAAAAATTGTAAAACTTGAATGAATCTTAACGTTACATTTAAATAACATAATTATAATATTCTAATATTGTACACACATTTACATTGTACCTATTTCGTTTACAAATTAATTCATTAAAACGTTTAAAATATCGATACTAGTTTTCAAATAAATAATAATTAATTAATATTAGGCGTCTATATATTATTTATAATAATTAAAACATAATTATATTATAACAAAGGTAAGAAAAATTCACAACATCAATCTCTTATGAGATTATGGATACAATTAAGATTTAATAAATTTTTTATTTAATTACTTATTATAATCAAATTCTGGATTTGTGTTCACTAAAAAAACATAAAATACACTTATGTATAAAAAACCTTAAAATATGTAATATTAAGTTTTTTTGGCATACATTTTTTCTCTCTCTCAATTTTTACATAATCAATTAATATTCAATAAATATCATTCTATGTATCGTAATATTATAAACAAATAGAACGAGCAATTTATAGATTTATAAATTATACATTTGTATACAACCATTTTTTATTAGTCATTTAAAATTGTATTTTATTAAGATCAAAACAAAAAAATCGAGAGTTAAAAAAGAATAATACTTTTACGAAAGGTCATATAAAATATACAAACATTTTTGAATATATATGCTGTTATCCCTAAAATATGAATTTATATGCATTATAAACTTCTATGTTGTCTGTGTTTAGTAAATCATCGACAATGACTTATTCCAATCAAACTATATATTCTCAAAAAAAAAAAAAAAAAAAAATATAAAAATGCATACAATTCCGGACTGTACTTGTAATGGAAAACTGATTTAGTACATAAGTCTGTATAGTATTTAGAATAAGATATGCATTTTAAATGAGCATCATCGTATAATTAAATTATGGAAATAAATAATTATTTAAAAGTTTTTTACAATATTTTCATTCAATTAAAATATTTGAAATGGTAAATTTGAATTTATATCGTTATCATCACTAATAATTTCGACAAATGCGTTATATAATTCGATATTAATTTAGCTTTCCGTAAGGTCATTACTAATATATATATATATATATATATATATAACGATGAATGAGAAATTTTAACTTATTAAAAAATTTAATATTAATTTTGAAATGTTGTAATGAATAATAATAATTATTATTATGAGGCAACAGTTAAAAATGTTTTTTGTTATTTATAAATGCATTTATTATGATTTAATATAATAATTATATTATTATACAAGTATTAGATGGAAATACTTAAATATAAATAAATTATATATTAAAAAAAAAAAAAAATGATTTATTTAAAAGATAATATTATACTTCTGTATATTGCTAAAATATATTTAGCATTTACTATACATTGACATTAATTTTAAAATTATTCAAACGATATAATGAATTGTTTTTGTTCTAAAAGGTATGCTATTATTTTGAGCTATTAATAATAAATATGATTTTTATATTATCTTAAATTAAATCGAACAGATGTTTATTCGGTTCAAATGCCTTAAGGTTTAAAATAAAATAATTTACGTGGGTTCATTATATTTTATAAAGGTTTTATTTTTCGTTCAGAAATAATTTTATAAAATAACCTCATTAATTTAATTATATTATAATTTAAAGAAATATATCCACAAAACATTATTTAGTCAAAAAAAGTTCAATATTACATAAACAGAGGGAAATTATTTTATACAAAAAAAAAAAAAAAACAAAAAACAAAAAAACAATAATATCTAATAAAAAAAAATGCGTAGGTATAATACAAATGATTGAAATTATTAACACAAGGTTGATGATGCGTATAGATAATCGTAGTGTAATAATAATTTGTTTTTTAATTTTATAAGTATGATATTGATTCATTGGTCTTTGTATATGCCTATAGGCACTAATTTCCATTATCCACGGGCATAACTCAAAAACTATTATATAGGTATACCTATAAGCTATCAGGTTGCAACACTCTTATATTTCATTTTTCACTTATTATTATCATTATAAAAACGTTTTGTTATATAATATATTGCAGGCCTTTTATTATATATGTATTTTAAAAGGTTTCGTTGTAATTTTCATTGGTATCTTTCAGTATCTAAATAAAATATACTGTCGACCTGCAAGTAATAATTATTATTATATCGAACTTCGGCCATTTACCAAAAATATATTTTCTGAAAAGTGATTAATTAATTAATAATATTAGTACGAGCAAAGGACGAAAATTTTAATTTTTATCAAATAAAATTAATAAAAATATCTACATTTAAAAAGTAAATAGTTTTCACGAACGACGATAATATTATTTAAATTTGAGTTATGTAATATAATAATTAAAATACTGTTCATTATTCATTATAGGTACTTGGCCAGGAATTTAGTTATAACACGGAAGTTGTCGTTTCGTGTTAAAAAAAAAAAAAAATATGCGTCTAGCTGGTAGCTGAAAAGGTGACAGAGGCCGGGTGAAGATGAACATTTCACTGTTCGAAACTCGCATATTATCCATAATATATGATAAAGGAAGGGTAATACGGTTTAGAAAATGAAAATACTAAAAGTTTTACGAAACATTTTTTTGGCATTGGGATTTGGTAATGACGGGATGGACCAACTTGCAGCGTGGACAAGGGGACATTGGACATGTTATATATTATTGTGCCGACCTCAATTTTTCAGTCGCAATGTTTTCGACGTAGCCATTCCGCGCGATTCGTATCGATTCTGGGCCGGACTTCATCACTTGCTGATGACGGTATGATGGAGTCCCGTCATCAATTGTCGTGAAGTTTTTTTCCAAATCCTCTTTAGCTTTCAAACTTTTGTAACCTCCGTCCACCGCGGTGAACATTAAGTTGTCTCTGGTCGCATTTATAACTACGGTCCTCTGAATAATTGACGTTGCTGCCGTTGCTTCATCTGTCAAAAACCAAACACATATTGAAAATTAAAAATTTAATATAAAAAATAAATCCACAAAAATATAAACGTGGCAGTATAAAAATCGCCGTATTTCGAATCGTATTTATAGTAAGGCGAAAATATTGTTGTTTAAATACTCATAATATAATTGTATACTTATACTTTCTAAAGGCCAATTGAGCTGCAACAATGTATCAGCCGCTGGTAAAACGGTCATTACTTGATTGCGGTCCACATAGTAAGATGTACCAAATATCACAGCCAATAACACTAAAGACCTATAAGAAATAATGACAGAAAATATATTTTGAATTAAAAAGAACGATTATTTTTGGTATACAGGTATAATATAATAATATAACCTATAAATGATAGATACATTTTTGTATTAAACAAATTAAAATTATAGTTTGAAACATTGTACTAGTAAACGTTTTATAAATTTAGATTAACATAATAATATGTATAAAATTAAGTCTAATAATTTTTTGGAAAAATAAATAATTTTTAATAATAAAAATAATAGGAAGGTATACACAATTAAAACCAAGTGTTTATCAGAATAAGCCGCCAGTTGCATACTAATTGGAATAAAAATATATAATGTAGCTATACGATTATTATAATATTTATTATTATATTTTATATAACAAAAGAATGGTTTGACAAAAAGAATATAATATAGTTCCTTCTGGATATAATGTATCGAGGACTTAAAGTAAAATAATTCCAACTAAAATTAGGACAGAAACATTTTTATTTTTATTTATTTTTTTTTTTTTGTACATTTTGTACATTTTGTATTTTAATTGGATTATTCGTATATTTGAAAAGTATACGAGCATTATGTAGTTTTTGTATGTCTAAAATATCAAAGAATAGTCATTTAAAAAATGAGCTCGTTTTAAGTTGATTATTTACCGTAATTTATGTATTGAAAATTTGAGTTAAAATTCAATATATTATAAAACAATAATGTATGTTTTGTAATGTCAAAATTATTGTTCAAATTTACATGTTTTTTCTCTGCAGTATATTACGTAACGTTTAATATTCATATTATAATATAGAAATACTAATATAAATTTGATTACCTACGTCATTATAAAATAATTTAATAATTTATAGAGAACTCTGAAATTCTCACACCCAATCGAAATCGATATATTAGTAAATGAAATTACAAACAGTAATTATTTGACATTGATTGTATGATTAAATTTTCATAAATTCACATTTTTTCGAAATTTAAAAGAGCAAATAAAGGTACGAATTGAAATAATTATTTCTATGAGATGTTTTGTAAAATCACATTATTAAACATTACCTATATAATTATTTAAATTTATAAACATTCGCTATTTATTCAATAGACGTTTTGAATTGGTTATTAATTGGACATTTAATCCACGTGATAGTAACTTGAATAACTCCTATATAATATTATATTTCGACTAATTTATTTTATATATATATTTAATAAGCCGATATATTGCTGCGAGTTTAATATATTTTAGTTTACGCGCTCAATAGAAATAGTTTCTTGTTTTTGTACAAAAATAATATTATATTATTTACAAAATATTATAAAATATCTAAAATTAGAAATTAAATATTAGTTACATTTTTAATTAAATTATTTTAAAATACTAGGTTTAAAATATTATAATATGTTATATTTATCCGTGATTGATTATATTATGTACCAAATTAATATTTTTAAAAACCCTATAAATGCGTCGTTTTTTGTAATCTACATTATTACATCATATTATGAAAAGAAAACGATCGACAGAATATTATACATTTATTAATAATAATATTGAAACAATATAATAAATGGTATATTTATTACGATATTGATACGTCGCCGTTGTCTTGTGTAGGAGAGAGAGAGAGAAAAAAATTATTCTGTTATAGTACGCGTGCACTATTATATCTATTTACTTAGTAATCCCAGACTACGTGATTGTTGTGCAAATGATGTCGATTTGTAAACAATAGAGTATAATAATATGAAGACATTTTAAAGGACTGAAAGAGGCCTTAAAAATGGATTATACTATATATTTTCCCCTTCTTTACATGTTATATTATTATTGGCCGTTATAGATACTATTTTTTTTTTTTTTGTATAAAGTCCGTATAATGCAACGATTCTGATTTCCGAAGGACTTTAATAGAAACAAAATACGATAGCGATACAATTTTCACTTCCGAAATGTAGCGGAGGAAGAGAACTAGAGGAAAAATCGATAATAAATACAACGAAAACTTGTATAATAAACTGATATAATATATTTATATTACATTATTATATTATTGTCTTATCGAGATTATAAATTGCAGATACAATGAAGGATACACATTTTTTTTTTTTTAATAAAAGAAAAGAATTTTGCTATTTTACAACTAAGAATGACAGTCACTTTAAAGTTCCTCCCCAAATTGCGCTTAGGGATTAAAGTCGGTTACAGGCAGGGTTGAGTAAATAATCAAAAATGTATCAAAATTATGTAAACGAGTTATTATTGTAATAATTTACAACAATTAATCAGTTACATAATTTTAAATTTTGCGAAAAATGTATTAGTTTTACGTACATGGGTGTCTTTTTTTTATTTATTTTTTTACACGAACACTTTTATCGAACTGAAATAATGCTCCGAATTTCACGAATAGCTTATGTTTCTAGTTGGAAAGTGTATGTAGTTGGTGCTCTATATAGATCATTTCTAAAATTTTTCAAAATTGGGCTTATGGGATAAGGAAAACTACGAAAAAATGATAAAAATACGACATATTTCACGAAAACTGAAATTTTGACGAAATTGATTTTAATATTTTACAATAATTCAGGCAATTTTGAACTTAGAGTTATATTGGGCGTTTATATATGTACTATATAAATGTGATAATATTTTGGAACCGTTAAATAAATTTTTCTCAAAATATAGTACTTTGAAAATTTACTAAAATACTCGTTTTATCTATATAATGTTTGATAAAATTGACAATTTTGGGTTTTATGGTCTGTAAATTTTACTGAAGTATATTCACATATTACTTAAAATATCAAAAAATTAGAAAGATGCCATATTGTATCAATTTTTTTTTTGTAGCTGTTTAAAGTTGATATTTTTAGGTTAATCAATTATCTAATAATCCAAAGAAATATTCTTCCTATTATTTCTCAATAATTTTACAATAAAAATTAATAAAGAAGACAAAAATTATTTAAAAAATGTTGAAATTTTTATTGAAGCATACTTACATATTGGTTAACGTTAACGTAGTTCTAAAATATTAGAAAAATCTCAAGCATTCATTTTTTTTTTTTTTTTTTTTAGGTGTTTTATAGTTTCAATTTGAGTAAAATCAATATTTGAAGTATTTATATATATTCTTATTATTATTTCTTAATATTGTGTTAAAATATTAAATGAAATTAACAAAAAAATTTTAAAATTTTATTGAAACTCAAATTCATATTACTAAACTCAATTCTAAATTATTACGAGTACTACATTTACGATTATTATTATTATTTTTTGTAGATGTTAAAAGTATAAAAAGAAGAGCAGATATCGCTGTGGATGGGACACAGGTCTAAAGAGGATAGTGTTAAATTTCGATTAAAATTTGAATACAATAATAAATCATTATAATCAAAAAACAATTATGAGCGAAGTAATGTCAGATTTGGAATTTTAGGTGTTTAATAGGCATTTATATTGAACATAGGGCCTGTATAAATGTACAAATTTTAACCAATAGGTACATAATAATATATTATCTGATCCTGATGAACTTCTCTTAAAATCGTTTGTCGAATATAATGATTAATGAGTGATCATTGCATTCAAATTTTAATGAAAATTCAACACTATCCTCTTAAGCCCCATATTCTATATCCCTTCCTCATCAGTATCAGCTCTTCTTTTTATTATTATTAAAGTAAATAAATAGATATAAGTATAAAGTACCTATTTAAAGTTATATATTAATACTATAATAATATAATAATAATTATACTATTTATACATTATACTTTATACTAGGTAGGTACACAGATTTTTTCATTATAATATTTTATGCGTTGCTATTAATACAACAATAATACGTCGTTTTTCGTAACATTTTGTAAGTTATTGTGATGCATAATAATTATTACCATTGCAAGTTCCTAATGCAACTTAAAGCGATTAAACTGAGAGATTTGAATATTTTTAAAATATTAATTGTTTGTAATATTTTTACGGAGTAGGTATTATTATAAATAATTTAAATATTATTCATTTGCACGTTTGTTCGTTTATTTATCGCATTTTTTAGTAGGTATATGAAAAACTTGTAAATAAATAATATTATGAATAACAAAATAAAATAGAATACTTAAGTGTTATTTATTCTTCAATCTATTTATCACGTAATATTATATTTTGATCGTAAAAAACTAGTAACTTATAATATAACTTTGTCAAACATTTTTACATTAAATAATTGTATATATCTCGTAACTATAGGTATATTGTAACAAGAATGCTATAGATACTCGAAATTAATGTAATATTGTTATAACTCGAATTCAATTAGGTACACAATTATAGTAAATTAGTAATATAGTATTATGTAACTTGGCTTAGTCTTATTGTGTATATATAGGTATTAAACGGTCTTCAAAATAAGAGTAGATATCGGTTATGCGTTATTACTGTAGGTACTAGAATTTATATTACATACATTATCAACAATTTCGGTTTGGGACGTGTTATTTTATACTTAAGTTAAAAATAAATATATATTTATAATAATAATAGTACCTATATATTTTTCTTATCGGTAACACACTATTTCCACACGGTTATCGTGCGGTAGGTAGGTAATTTAGATACCATATATACGTCTCGCGTATTGTACGGTTTGCCGTAGGGTCCAAACCCTTAATTTGTCATTCCGCCGACCCGCCCCTCGTTCATACTTGCGAGATTATAGTAATTAAGCGACAACTAATAAATTACAAGTAGAAAGCAAATTACAACCTCGTCTTCACGCCGCGCGCGGTTATTACTCAAGAGCGTGAGTTGCGGAACGACACGTGGTGTCGTGGGTAAACGGGAAAAAGGTGAAATTGGTATGCTAAAAACAAAACAAAACAATAATAATATATTATAATATAACATTATAACCTAATCTATCCGCATGAGAATTATCATGTTTTTTTTTTTTTTTTCGTAAACCGACGGAAACGCCAACAAATCCAAGTAGAACAACCCCAAGGGTTTGCGTAGACGAAAATTTCTAATGTCCGCGTTTTTCCCGTTTTCTTTTTGTTTTATTTCACGAAATGAATTTTTATAATGGGTGTCAAAAATATTAAGTTTTGACAGGAATTTCAATATGCGAAGAAAATTGATAAATAAATATCAATTTTTATACAAACACAGGAATATAATTTAATTTTTCTCTCCTTTTTTTAAAAAAAAAAAAAGAAATAATAATAATATGATCAATGGTTCGATTTGTTTATACATCTCGTATAAAAAAGGGTGATAATTAAGAAAACAGTATACACGATGTTAAGGAAAATTTTTAATTAAACATAAATGTCGGTGCGATTTACAAATCCGAAACGGTTTGTTATATTTGAACCTTAGATCTAAGATTTGAAGGTATGTTGAAAATAATATGGGCGATTTATGTGGCAATACATTTGGTTTTTTATATATTTCGGACATTTCAGTAATAGGATTTATTATTATTGAATAAAATTAATGTTTCCTTCGAACCGTATGCGTATTTTTACCCATATAAGTGTGTGTGTGTGTTTGTGTATGTTATATGTGTGTGATGTGTTTGTGTAAGTATACAAATATTCGAAAAACGTAATAACTTATACATACATAAAAAAATTAACCTACAAAAAGGAACCAGGTCGAGATTTATAGAGGTTAATAACATTTATAGTCCTTTGGAAAAAAAAAAACCCTGCAGTTTTATATAATATCATTATTCCCCCTCTCCGCCTAGACGGATACGCATATGCGAATAATCTATTTTTTCTTCTATCGCTGTTTGTTTATCTGTATATATACCGTGGTTCGTTTTAGTAAATTACATTATAACTTTATGACCGTTTTTATTATGATGGGCACCAATACTCTCGAGTAAAACCGCGTTCGTTTAACGACACTGCTGTTTACAAAATCGTAAGTTTATATTTATATTATTGAATCGTGATTATCCGCGTCGGAGAGAGAGATAGAGTAAAATATAAATTTCTTACATTGTATATACGAGTATAATAATATTATTATTAGCTTAAATAGTCATTTAAAAAGACGTATAAATAATATTTGGGTTAATTAAAATTAGTTTGCGGTGTAGGTATTACGCACTGCAATATTTACAATTTAATTCCAACATGATAATTTAAACTTTACCCGGCACAGTAATATCGTCCAGCTTTAAAAATTAAATACATAAACTTACGTAATTAATTTTTTGGACGTTTTAAATATTTTATAGTCATCCGGTTCTTTTATTATCACGACCGTATTATGATACCTGTTTTGGAAAATCAATTTTTCAAATATTTATGCATCGTGAGAGTCTTAGAGATAACATACATTTTTTATTATCGTATCCGGCGCCATCATTAATACGTGGTTTATTATAACGTAATAATAATAATAATACAATGTTGTTGTCAACTTCCTTATTCGGTTTAACCGTATTCATTATAATAATATATTAAACATAATAATTAGTGTATTCGAACCTAATAGTTCAATTTACTAACGAGACAATTAAGATTTTTTAGACTTACCTAACAATAATTTGAGAAAATAAAAATAAATTGAGATGACAAGGATAAAAAAAACGTTAAACAGAATGTCACTGTTAAAATTGAAATTCCTAATGCTCGTGTGATTAAAAATTAATAAATATTTTCGGGAGTCAAATTTAATATATAAACGACAAATTTAAAAGTGCTCGAATTTTATCTTACATTAAATTAATGTCAATATAGGTCATGTAGGTTTATGACATATAAGATATTTTAGCAGCAATATAACATTTAAAAAGAAGAGCTGATATTGCTGTGGAAAGGATACAGGTGTAAAGAGGATAGTGTTGAATTTTTATTAAAATTTGAATGCAATGATAAATCATCACGTTCGAAAAAACAATAATGTGCATAGTTTAGTAAAATATGAGTATTGATAAAATTTTCACCCTTTTTATTAAACATTCAAAATTCATAGATACTCATTTACATTTCAAGGGTTCCAATGTTCCAAAGTTGTATTACATACATATATTAAGTTCATATTTGCCCATAAAATCTCTAAATGATTTATTCCTAATTGCACATATCTGACATAACTTCGCTCAAAATCGTTTTTTCGAATGCGATTATTTATCATTGTGTTAAAATTTTAAGACTATCATTTTTACACCTATATGCAATAATTTGAAACTGAGTTTTCAATATATATTTGAGCTTCAATCAAATTTTCAAATTTTTTCAAAATTGTTTGTTATTTTTATTAACTATTTTTGAAAAATATTGAGAAATAATGAATGGACTTTTATAAATACTATTAATATTGATTTTACTAAAATTTCAACATTAGAAATCTATATATATATATATACACATAAAAAAGAAGAGTGTCGATTTTGATAATATATTAGGAATATGTCAAAGGATATGTTGTAACGGAGCATAATACACACCGGTGTGGTTGATAGACGACTGGCAACTCAATAATGTCTATCTGGACGATATTATTATATTTTTGTGAAAAGGACCCGGTAGATACGTATAAAACGATAATTATAGATAAATTGAATTAATATGTGATAAATATTTATTATGTGCGAGTATAATATGTATATAAAATTCTCGTTGTTACAGATAGACGTATAATAATAAATCTCATTTACTGTGTGGCTCGTGCACGGTTTTGTTGAAAAACAAATTCGATTTGTATGTACAGATTTAACAACTCGAAATATCAAATTTCATTACGAAGACCATTTCGGTGTTGCGGGTTATTTTGGCGAAATAAAATATAGGTGTGCGGCTGTTAATAAAAACGGCACCTAATTTTCCATATAGTTTCGAGCTGTGCGTAATAAATCAAACGTACAAGTAACAATAACGTAAGACAACTCACAATAACGCAGCGTACACGCAACATCTTGGTCTTAGGCAAGTCGGCGTGTGGTCAGTTTCGTGTTTCGACAGTGAAACATATTGCGAGTAGCCCGACACCGGCGTGACGTCGCTGGACTTGGTCAACGGAGTGCTCTCGTTCGCCATCGATAATCAATTCTATACAATTAATACCTACGTATATAATTATGCGACATAAATACACATCGTGTTATTAAATATTGTTGTTATTGTTGTTTTTGTTATTATTATTATTATTATTATTATTGTTGTTATTATTATTATTATT
>JAIUCT010000022.1:1647747-1693942 GCA_021307375.1 Tetraneura akinire | reverse complement strand
TATTGTTGTTATTATTATTATTATTATTATTATTATTATTATTATTATTATTATTATTATTATTATTGTTATTATTATTATTATTATTATTGTTGTTGTTATTATTATTATTATTATTATTATTATTATTATTATTATTATTATTATTATTATTATTATTATTATTATTATTATTATTATTATTATTATTATTATTATTATTATGTTAAGGGGAACGAATACAAATATTTATTAAGGGATTGAATTTTGCAATTCATACACATACGATTTAGGGTCGAATATACTACAGTCTACAAGTATAATAGTCAAACATCTTTCTAGGCAAGCGATTTCTTAGAATTCATTTTTCAATATAATTGCGCTTGACTGATTTAAATAATTCTTTTCTTATTTGAAAGACGATAAAAAAAAAATCTATGTAAGTATACCTAATACAGTCGGATTGAGTTGCGAAATGTTAAAATGTTTAAAATATTAACGTGAATGATGTATAAAATTCAAAAATCGTGCAACCATCTACCTTTAAGTACGTTTTTTTTTTTAAATACACAATATTATAATGTTATAATAATAGATACTTATTCGATTGAATTATATTTAACCGATCGTGCAAATGCATTATATACGTATTATATAGTTAACGGAGAAATGATAAAAATGGGAAACCAATGAAGACACACCGAGAACGCTTTTTCAAGATTATAATTTATAAGGTCAGCGTCGAAACCGAATAGGAAAATTTAAATAATCCGATTGGAACGTTAGCTGGAAGAGGACGCAGTTGTTATAGGATAATGAAGCATATTTATATATCTATACAATAAGACGAAAATTATTAAACTCAATTTCATCAATGTCAGTGTGGCTGCTAAATAATTGATCATTAGTAGGTAAATAACTAAAATTAACTTCGTATCCAACATAATAGGTATATATACCTAATAAATTATTATTATAATTATTATTATAATTTAATTCAATTAAACATTTCGTATTGATTAAAATTATAATATTTTTATATGCGAATTTCGGTAATAAAATAATAATGATTTTTTAAATTGAATATTTCAAGTCATTGTGATGCGGATTTACGAGTATAATTGGTATAATATAAAATATCGCGTGTTATTCAACAATTAATAAAATATATAATGTATTTAGGTTTTTTTTAAAATTTAGAAATAGTAAAAAATAAAAATTTAAGGTTTTTCAATTATTGCTGGAACTGTTTTGGTTAATTATATTGTAATAAAAAGTAGGTACATGTACCTATATTGTGCCTAATGTGCTATTTTTGAAATTTATAACCATTAAACACGTATATTTCTTCGTACGAAATATTTGATAAAATTTGTAATATTTATTGTTAAAGTATTAACTTGTGGATAATATATATTTAAATAAATAAAAACCAAAAACCACTAAACATTTTACTTTTATTTAAGCAAATATGTATTTTGATAACAAAGTTACCATCATCAGTGCAAAACACAGACTAATATTTTTAATATTTTCAATTATTGCAAAAACAATTATAATCACTGTTAACATTATTTTTTTTTTTCAAAATCTCGACCAAGAAAGTATTATAAGCTTCGTTTTCAGTATATTCAAAAGATAATTCATTTAATATTAAATAGAAATTGTTAAATTCTCCATACATGGATAAAAAATTTAATTTAAAAATATGATATTATAATTGCGTTATACGCCTATATAAAGCATAGTACCTAATTGTTTCACAAGACTTAAACTACTCACCTATTATTTCACTAGCATACTTATTATGTATAAAAAGTGTTATTTAATTATAAAACACGTGAGTACATATATTATATTATATATTAAATTACATAATACATACTTGCACTATAGACACAGCAGCCACAAACCGAGCACAATTATTAAAAGTGAACAAAAACGAAATTAATAATAATAATAAAAAGAAAATTAAATTAAAAATGAGGATATTACAAGTCTATTTTTAATAAAGAAAATAGGTAAAGTTATTCAACTTTAAATAATAATAAAAAAAAAAAAACGTTAATATTTTTAAAAAAGTAATAATTTTTTTTCTTATGCAAATAAAACTGTTTAATTTGTGTTCGACAGATTTATCATTTTTCAGGAGGAGGTTTTATGGTAACATTAAATAACATGTGGAACGAGGTTTTCTTCTTTTTTAAATATAACATTGATGGGATAACATTTCATCTTACAATTGTTGTATAACAATAAATCAGTGCGATTTTTATTTTGAATGTAGGTAAATTAAAAAAAAAAATAATAATAATAATAATAAATAAAATAATCCATTAATTAGCGTTAAAATTATTTTTAAAATAACTTCATTAATCGCATATTTTTATATCGTTATTTTTAAGTAAATCGTGTATTTTTATTTTTGATTATAAATGGCGTAAAAATAAAAAAAAAGACTTACGTTACGTTGAAGAAGTAGCAAACGAGTGGTAGTCGTCCGATATTCTACGACTAACTAGAACATGAATTTGGTCGGACGAGGGAAATGTGATCGGCGTGATAACCGTAGTAGACAAAGAAACCTAACAAATATATGCACATATAATATTATTATGTTCATTGTGTATCGACGTGACATTTATCGGGAAAAAACCAAAAGACAGATGAGTTATTACTTATTACGTAAAACGAACACGATACTGATAGGGGGAAAAATAAATCGCTGGATTGTTGTAAGAACTACATATATGATATACTACTTATACGTACTACCTACTACGTATCATATATCCATTGGGTACTAAATTTTTCGACGATTAATCGATATCCTTTACTGTTTTTTTAGATATTCTAAAACGTTTGAAAAATTAAAAATATTTCAAATAATAGGTAAGATTTAATATTTTTTTATATAAATATTAAAAATGAAAATGTTTTTTTTTAATAACAATATTATATAGTAATATATTGTAATTAACTTTATTTTCTGATGATTAAATTTATCTTGTCTTGAATACCTACGGGTTTCATAATTGAGAATTTATCAATAATAATTAAATAAAAAAATAAAAGTGATTTACGATATAAATAATTCTAAAAAATTAACGTTAATTATATTTATTGGAAAGTTTTTATAAAAAATATAATTGCATTTTTATCTAAGTAGATGTAGTTGATACTATATTTAGGTTATTATTCGAATTTCTCAAAATTGAACATATGGGGAGAAAAATCTGCCAAAAAATGATTAAAATAAGACAATAATCTTTTAATTTTTTGAGCTGTATTACTTCCACATAAATATCTGAACTTCTTTTTCTATGGTTTTTTAATTTTTTTTATATCAGAATATTTAACAATTTTATATAAATTTCGTTCAACGTATTATCGTAACAATAAAACATAGGTTAAATTTTCCACTTAGAAATATAAACATGCAAATTTGTCCAAATGACATTCAAAACCGTGTTACAAGAAAAAAGTAAATCAAACACTTAGAGACCCATTATGGGTTATTCCTAATGGTGAATCAGTTAGCTGGTTGCTTGCTCAACACAATCTACAATTGTGTTCATCGACGACGACTACTACAACATATCACATAGGCCATAGCTTAGATTGCATATGAACTAATTTAATAGGGGCAAAGTAAAATTATTATTATAGTATGTTGAAATCGAGTAAGTTTAAATATCATCATATTATACACAGCAGTAAATCATATATTGTCAATTGGTTATTTATATATTACCTTTAATTTGAAAAAGCTAAGAATAGTGTATGCTAAATAATTGGGAACTTTACCTTTCGTGTCATCCTTCCACCAAACTTTAACAAATCTAATCTCATCAAATGTTGTCATAAAATTTACTCTTGCTCAACACAAATGGTAGAGTACTGGTTATAATAAAACATATAACTTTTGTGTTGAATAAGCTTTCTAATCCATTATATATATAAGGTTATATTAGAGTGCAGTCTCAGCAAATTTGAAGATGAATGAGAAAATTATACACAACCAAGATCTCAGTGAGGAATCTCTAGAGTATATGGGTTGAGTTTCATTGGAAACAGAAAATAATATTAAATCGTGTTAAGACATTCCAGAAATATTCAAGGAGATGAAGAAGATCGTGAAAAATTTAAATGAAGAGTTATTCAATTTCTTCCGTGAAAAGGAGAAGACAGATTTTTGGAGAATAGTTTCTATGGAGGAAACAAGTAAGTCATTTCCTGTTTTTGTGTTTTTGTGAAGAGTTTCAAAGTTCAAAGAGTAACTGAATATTCTTCAGGAACAAGGAAAAAAAAATTGTGAAGGATTCACTTACATAGATTGTGTAATATATAGTATATTTAGTGTGTTTTATAATTTAATAAATCGAGATAAAGAAATTATTTCAGAAACGAAAGTTATTGTAAGTGGTATGCTATAATTCACAATTTTATATACATTTCGTTTAACGTATTACACAATCCATGTCTGTGAATCCCTCAAAAATTTTTTTTACCTTTTCCTGAAGGATACTCAGTTCTTCTTTGAACTTCTGGAACTCTTCACTCTTATGACATAAAACATTAAATGACTTACTTGTTTCCTCCTTTGAGAAAAATAAATATTTTTTTGGGGGTCGATAGCTCCTAAACCTTTTGCCTTTGTATAATAAAATTCCTATTGAATAGAATACACAATAAAATTATGATGTAATTGAAAGTGGTGCTTACAACAGCGTACTTGCAATTTACTATCTTGGTCGTACTCCGCCTCGTCACCTCTCTACGACTATATGAGACGGTGTGGTGAGGAGGAGGAGTACCACAAAAATAGGAGATTGCAGTGAATCTTCTTCTTTGAATGCCTCCATGGTCTAGGTTAGTGCTTCATATATGTATATATATAGGGGAGAAAAAGATTCATACTTAGACGAATATGAATATCATATTACAGCATCATTACCTGTACACTTTTGCTTTTTTTATTTTATTCTAATAAAAACCACTATCATAATAACAATAATACCTAACCTACCAAAGCGTATGATTTTGTTACTTTTGTTTTCGTATTATTCCATTAGTGTTTCTAGTGGAAGTAATGATTAAACCTAACCTAATCAACTTTACAACATCAGTGCCGTGCTCAGCTTTTTTGATAAGGGGGGATATACATTTTAAACCAATTATAGGCTCGTGGAGGCTTTGTCCCCCACAATTTTATTTTTATTGTATTTACATTATCATTTAAATTTTTTACCACTATATAAAAAGAAAGCTTAAAGGGATTCGAAGCGTTGATTTATTTTTCTGTCTATAACACACATAAAATATAGGGATTTAGACATTTTCTACTTCCAACGTTACGATCGATCTAGTTATGCGATAAGGGATCTGAAAACGGATAAATTATAATTTTTGTGTTTTTTTGGACCATTTCTTCCAATACTAACTATAATACTACAAAAACATACACGCACACACATATACACATACATAAAAATATATTATATAGACAATCAATTAAAATTTAAAATTAATAAATTTGAATATAATATGTTTGTTTATATATTTGTATATATTATTATTTACCTCAACTTTTGCTTTGGGATAATAGCCGCAACTAAATTTCCTTTCCAATTCACATATTCTTGGCCTTTTACTCTAGCGTTACGAAGTATTTCGCTTTTATACTTCTCTTTATGCCGAATGCCTTTTTGTCTTTTTTGCGGTGTTTCTTCTGACGATGACATTTTAATAATTTATAAACTCACGAGTATATATTTCATTTAATAAATAAAATTAATGAAAATATTTAATGACGAACTCACATAATAACTTTATGATAATAACGCAAAATCAGTTAAAAGTTGTTTACAACTTATCAGTCGCATACACATAGATGAGAAATAACGCAAGTCCAGGACTTGCGTTGTTTCTATGTTAAATCGAATACTTACAGTGATGTTAATATTGTAAAATTAATTATTATCGTTCAAGATTTTCACAGACTGAGTGTTTATCCATAGAGAACACATAAGGCATATAAACTCGTTTTTCAAATTTTTGTGACTTGCGTCATATCTCAAATAGGTGATCCAATTATAACCTAATCGAGTGTTGTATTTATATCTCTGTGGATCGCCAACATAGTTAGACCATTAAATGGTTAAATTTTAACCTATCCTTAAACAGTTAAACCAATTAATATTTTGTAAAATTGCATTAGGTACCTACTTATAGATTATTTTATTATTTGAGATTATTATACCTGTCATTGAATTTCTTAGATAAGTTTTCACTCTCTTTAATGTTGAAAAAATTGTCGCTCAGGTGTTGTAGTAGTAACGGGTAATGTGCATAAATTTTTTAATAATTTATTTAATTTGGGTAAAGATGAGGACAACAGACTTGTAAAGCATCCAACAATATAAAAATGATCAACCACGGCTGACAATGACACTATTAATAAATACGAAAAACCCTTGGTTTTCCTTATTCGTGCCGCGTCAATTTGATGCAGATTGAAGATAATTTAACCACTATAATTGTTATATATATATATATATATATATATATGAATTATGAACTATTATAAATTTATAATATAATATTATCTACATTAATCCCCTGACTTCCCTGAGTACAAACATAAATACACAGATAAAAAAAAAAAAAATGCACGCATTGTTAACCAATTGAATCTGATAAATTACAGAAAAAGGAGGGGGATGACACCCTCATCCCCCCCCGTGAGCACGCCCCTGTACAACATAGTAAGAGTACCTAAAGTAATATAAAAAATGCTATTGCACTTCTTCTTTTATTGAACGGCTAAATAGCTTTGTATTTTCAAAAATTATCAATGGTAATGTGCTTATGCTTCATCTTCCTTTAATAGATACAGGGTAACAAATAATATGTTTATTTCAAGCATTCTCTCGCTGATTATGGTGTATGTGAAATTGTGGAAAAGAAAAATTGTCAGAATATAAATGCTAACATAATTTTTTTTCAAATGTCTTTTCTCAACACAATCTACAATTGTGTTCATTGATACTATTATATATATATATATATAAATGTCGTCGTAGTCGTCGGTGAACACAATTGTTGATTGTGTTGAGCAAGCAACCAGTTACCTAATCCTTGGGTGAGTTATGAGGTGTGGGAAATGTATATAGTATTCACAATATATGTTTTATAGTAGTTTTAGACCCGAAACGCACTAGGCAGCCAGGCTGCGGCAGCCAATCCGACACATGGCAGCTTATAGCCCGTAAATCACTAAGGCAGCCAATAATTCCAGGCTGCCGCAGCCATAGAACGTTCACGACTGCACGGCAGGCAAACGACTACCCGCAGCCAGAGCGAGACAAGGGGTAAATGTATGTAAATGTATATGGCTGCTCTCAGTCAGCGCGCACTAGTCAGAGTAGCCAGACGTATTTTTCGTTCTTCAACAACTTGATTAACTATTTATAGCTAACGACTGACGATCTACGACCGTAAGTTGGCTGCTCAATATTTTGGCTGCCTAGTGCGTTACGGGCCTTATAGTATTCAGAATATACGTTTTATATTATGTGTATTATGAAGTATATAATATATTAGTATATAATCGTATTACTACTTTTCCAAAATTAAAGTTAACAGAACTCTTAGTAACGATACATTTCAACATAATTATAAAATGTTGGCCAAAAATATTATTGGTTGACATAATTCTAAGCCCCTCCCCTTGTGCATATACTAATATGTCGTCGCAGTTGTCGGTGAACACAATTGTATATTGTGTTAAGCAAGCAACCAGCTATCTAGTTTGCCATAACAACGTATATAGTGCGGGACATTACATCTACCTAATGCAATTATTGTGAATTATTTAACTACTGCTAACTTCACTATTACACGTGACCTAATGACGAATATTAAATCGCTTATTTCTTATGACCTGATAAAATACTATATTATAGCCATATTATGCCTCTTTAATTCCACTTATTTAATTGTTTTATGCACATTTTATTACCTCGTTATTTGAAATAAGTTATAAAATATGAATATTTTTATATAAAAACAAATATTTAAATATTTAAATGGATGATTTGTGTAAATCGAAAGGAGATAATATAAAGATGAATCAAATCTCATAAAACTTTATTATATCCCAGTGGTGTAACTAGGTATTCAAGGGTCCGTTAGGGCAAATTATGTTGAAAAAGAATAAAAAAAAATTAAAAAATTAAAAAAATAAATAAATAAATAAAATATTTATTATGTCGCCATGTTTAATAAGAAATCATTGTTCTAATAAATATATCATGTAACTTAAATTATAATTTATTTTTCATGATATAAGTTAGGTACATATTCTACGTATATTGGATATAATTTTGGATATTGTTCGGAAATCGGCAATACATAAAAAATATCCAATCTAATATTTAACGGAATGATATCACATATCTTTATTAAATGATTTCATAACGGAAAATTTTATATGAAATTATTTTTCAAACATGTTGTATAAATTTAACATAAATTACGTTTTTATAAAAATAATTTTATAAGACTCGATTTTTAAACACTTGACATAATATCCGAGAGAATATAATATATTGAATAAAAAAATTGTTTAATTACATATTATAATAATATACGATTGATACAATAATTAAAGGTATTACAGTTAATAATATAATAAATAGATATTAATAGGTCGACAATTAAAACAAAAATAGTTTCTTTAAATTTGAATATAATATATAATAATTGATAAATAGAAATCAAATTTGTTTAATTATAACAAGTAGGTATAGTAAGTGTAAATAGTTTGATGATTTTAATGATATATTTACCTTTTTCTATTACCTATAGCCTATAGGTAATGTTTTAATACAATAATCTAATGTCCTAATGAAAATTTCTTTTTTCTTTAATTTTTTTTTTTTGAGCATCATTGTCATATATTCTTGGAAACATTTTTTATAATATTATGTATAAATATTAAATAATAAAACTAAAGTTAGCAATTACGCGTCACCACAACGTTATTAGAATTGTAACAACGTGGCATACTGGTAAATGAGATCAGTGGTTATTCGGCTAGGACAAATACGATAACGCTAATATTAAAACATAGACTTATTTTAACATAATATGTTTACAAACTTTCGCATTAAATATTTAAATCTATTTGAAGAACAAAATTAAAAATTTCCTATTGGCTTAAGGCCCTTAGCCTTTTAAGGAAAGAAAAAAAAGTAGAAATGTAATTACAACATAATATGTCATGATTACCTAAATTGAATAAATAAAAATATTATTATTTAATTAAAATATTTTATTTGAGTAGTAGAACTGTTTAAAATATTAAAGTTATTCGTTTTTTTATAGACGTAATAATATTATTATCGTTGATCACTGACTTTTAGACGATTATACGACCATGGTCGTGCTTTTACCGTAAAATACTGAACACCAAAAATTGAAAGTTTAATTCGACATTAAATAATTTCGTTCCCATTTTATGTGATTCTTATCTAACGTATAATATTTGACCACCGCAAACGCGATGACTCATAATTTCCGTTTTATATGTAAAATATATTATCATAACGGCGGAATAATTCCATCCATAATATTTCATAATATAATTTTTATCGTTTTTAATGTACATTTTTAGCAGGTTGTTAAATTAAAGAAAAGTAAAATATTTTAATTCATTATACGATGAAAAAATAATATTATTTCATTCAATATGCACAAGACAAAATGCATTATTATTTTTAAAATATTATTAGTATTACTCCCCTAAATGCCCACATCATACAGAACTTCGACCTATATTGTTATTTTGAATGCGATGAATTATTATCATTTCCACAGCAGTATCAGCTCTTCTTTTGATTGAAGCCTCTTGGTGTGAAGCCAAGAATGTATTGGTTTTACAAAAATATGTCTTTTTTTTTAATTAGGTAAACACTTTTTCGACCCAATAATAATGCTCCGATATTACGAATAGCATTATTATATCTCAACTAGAAAGTTGGATGTAGGTGGTACTTTATTTAGGACTTGAGTAATTTTTCACAAAAGCTGAGATTTTGATGAAATCGATTTCAATATTTTACGACAACTCAGGCGTAATATTGAACATAGAGACTTGAAAATTATATAGAATGTTCACATAGGTAAAAATATATACGTGATGAAATTTTGGGACGGTTATGTAAATTTGTTGAGAAAATATAAAACTTTGAATATTTACTAAAATTTTCATTTTTATCTATATAATGTTTGATAAAATTTAAAGTGCGAAAATATTATTGTAATATCTTCACATATTAATTGACTTGATACTAAAATATCAGAAAAATCACAAGTCTCATTTTTTTTTATAGCTGTTTATTATAATAGTTTATATTTAAAATGTATGTAATCTAAAATTTAAGAATCCATATAAGAATTCTTATTATTATCTCTCAATAGTTTTACAATAAAAAAGGAAGAGTAAGATTTCCAAAATGTTATGAAATTTAACATATATATGAACACCCAATAACATTTTCAAGTCTTTAAGTTCAATATAAATTCAATATAAAAACCTTAAATGAGTTTCCTAAATGCACATATTTAACATCACTCAAAATCGTTTCTTCGATTGTGATGATTTATCGTTTCGAACCGGACCTTTACAGTGATTCAAACAACATTATTGATTAACTATTTAAATATTTAAATATTATTCCATCGTGTAATTCGATACGATAAATGGACGATGTTTTAAGATTATCGATAAATCACGATTTCGTGAAATCGATTCTGAACGAAGCTCAGTAAATATTTTTATTACTATGAACCTATTATTAATAATTAATGTTTTGATATATGATATATCTCTAATACAATATTTAACCTATAATATACAGATTTAAAAATCAAAGTGACGGCTTCATAATGTTATCGCGTGATGATTGATTAATCGTAAAATAATTATGGGAAAACTAGTTACAATATTCATGTCTCTATGACTCATATATCTTTATTTAATATAATATAATTAATATCAGTTTCGTAAAAATACGAAATAGTTTCGCGTTTTTTTGATAGTTTTTTTTTTATATAGTTTTCCTATCGGTTATCATCCGAGAAAACTATATTAGGAAATTCGAAAAATCATTCCATTAAAGTACTAGTTGTATTAAATTCTCTACCGATATCATACCCCATTTGTGGTAATCGGATCGCTCCCACTATGCAAAAACGTGTTTTCATATACATAAAAAAGGAAACCACGTAACATTTAAAACCAATACAATATAATATTATATTTCTCTAAGAATCTTAAACGATAATTTTCAAGCATGCTCACCACAATTTTTTTCTTTAATAATAAGTATTTTGGAATATTTCTTTTTTTGTATATTTAAATTTACTTATTACTCGCTTTATGTTACTTAAGGACTTAATCTTGTGATGATAGAAATGTTGTTTTTTTTTTTAAATAGGAACTATATTTTTATTCTAAGTTTTATTATTCATTTAATTTTTCTAAATTTTTTGATTAATCAAATTAAAAAATCCAACGAGTTATTACTTAGATATTCTAGTTTAAAAATAAGCATAATAGCTATAACTAATAATTTGGCAAACGAGAGAATTATGGTATTATTTTTCTATTATTTTTCACTGATAACACTGTAAATAATATACGTGTGATTTATCTAAAATTATAAAAATCTGTAGTGATGTACAGCCATTATTAATAAATATTTTTAATGTTCAGAAAAATTAATTGAATAGTAATACGAAAGAAAAATATATAGTTCTCATTTTAAAAAATTAAGTTTTTATTGCTACAGATAAACCTGAAGTGACATAAAAATCTAAATATTGGAAAAACGAGTATTAAGTAAATTGTACAAATATGTACAAAATAAAATTTCAAAATATGCTTTATTAAGAAAAAATTGGGGTGAGCACGCTTAAAAAAATCATCCTGTATATATGTATGTATTTTAGATTCTGAGCGTAGCGAAGAATGTATTGGTTTTACAATGTGTGTCTTTTTTGTTTTTTTTGTTTTTAAGTATGATGTTCGCCGTCGGGCTCTTATCGTGCAGTTGGCCCTGACGACTTGTGCCGCAAGTTGAATCAGGAATGATGGGGAATGGGTGACTTGGAATAGAACCTTATAATTAATAGGACAACAACTTCAATTTATCATGAAGAGCCGTAAATGGCAGGCCCATAAAATATATTAATACAATACCAAAAAAAAGGTAGGCGCCCACGTACACTCAACTCGTAATATATATATACAAAATAATATCAACGTAAACTATAAATCAAATACATATATACATATAAATAAAAAAACGGATAACATCACGTGTCCTGGATCACCGCCGCCGAACTTCTCCTCGTCGTTGAATGGGCACCAGAAACTCGAAGATGTTGCCGCCGACGTCACGAGTGTGTATATGGAATTATACAGGCCGAAGCACTCTTTTGAAGAGGTATACTGGTATACACAACACACGGATATATATATGAATATATATTTAATAAGGGACGAAGCCCACGTGTATAAGAATTATTCGATTTCGCACACACGCGAATATAACGTATACATATATATACAGGGCTTGCATTTGAAAAATTACCTAATTTCGTTTATCGTTATTAATAATTTTAACGTTATATTATTTTTGTGTTAAACGTTATTGATTTATATAACGTTATCTATTTTTTCGTTAAACGTTATTGATTTATATAACGTTATTTTATTATTTCGTTAAACGTTATCAGATATTTTTGCGTTATTTTTAATAACTAATCTTAGTTAAATATAATCTAATTTTTTGGGTTTTTTGTTAAGGAAAATAATTGCTGTATTTGAATAAAATAAATTAATAAACTTAAATTTGGTGCTTTAGTGCCTGGTGGGCACTGAGAATGACAATATTATTTATATTACGTTAAAATACCTTACGACACACCACTAACAACAAAAGGATACAATACTAATAAAGTAACAACACAACACTACGAAGTTGGAAATGTAAAAGATAGAAAGAGCTTGTAATTATTTCGTTTACGTAAAAATAAAATAAAATAATAAGAATAACTCCCAATATAATACCTATTACGTAATAATAGTATTAATATGGGCGGAAATGATAAATTTTATTACCTACAGCAAAGAGCCAAAGAGCAGTACTAGCCTAAGAGCATAACTTGTTAATAGTTTAATACATGATGTATACTTTTTTATAATAATATTTTATATTTATATTGTTATAAACCAAAGTATAATAAAATAAATATGTTTTTTAAAAAACATATTAATACATGTTGACAAAATATATTATAAGTGCAATCAGTTAAAAAATAATGGGTAGATAATGTTTTTGTCTTTGTCTCATAGGTAGCTTCGCCACTGGCAGTGTATTAGCCTGTTTTAGTTATATTATGTATAGTATGAAAATCTGATAATTATTTATGTAACATTTTTAGAGAGATACACCCACATTATGGTATTTCAACAAATTGTTATTTTTGGGTCCTCATGTAACACCTTTGGAAAGCCAAAATTCTAAAGAAAAAGAAGTTAAAAAAACAGATTCACAGTTCCAGGTAATTCATTCAGACATTGAGATTTGAATTAATATTTTGATTGTCATATAATTAAATAATATATGTAATATTTCAGAGTACATCAAAAAACATGGAATCAGATAATGAAATCCTACCTTATTTCCATTCATCGTTATCATCACCATCTACTTTAGATACCCAACAAAGTGTACCTGTAATTATAGAGCCTGGTGCTATCAGTCCAACATTATTAACTACAATATCTGAATCTTCAAATGGTCCTCCTAAAAAAAAGCTAAGCTTGATTTATTTAGTGATGCATTTGAACATTCTATTTTCTCTCATACTGGAGCAATGACACAGTCAATTAGAACTCTAGACAACATTTGGAATACATCTAGTATATCATTACATCTAGTAGATGATAGTTATGTAAAATTCATACTAACACAACTGAAAAACTACAAAGATGAAAAACTAAAACTGGAAGTCATGACTAAAGTAACCCGAATGTTGGTTAAAGGAAAGATTAAAGATTTAAAACAAGCTTCATACTTCAAATGACTTGGGCTAATATGCTAATGGTTAATATAATTATAATTATAATCAAATACTATGATATGCACACCTATATCTCTGCGGCAGGAGATCGTCTTTTTATGTATTAATTTACCTTGTATTAATAAAAATTAAAAATTATATTTGATAACAAAATGATAGTGCATAATCACGTTTTCATAAAATTATCATTTATCACATGATGGCTGGGTGGTGAAGAGGAGTAGTTGAGTTAAATGAGCCGATTATGACACGATTTCAAATTTCGCATTCAGGCCAATTTATTGGAAATATGTTATTCACTTAAATTCACACAACATGAAAATACTATGTAAATATTTGTATTAGTCCATTTGTATTTTTTTTAAATAATATTGTAATTAATTTTAATATAGAATGATTATTAACAATGACATTGTTACTTAACTTAACAAAAAATAAAATAATAGTTGAAATTAAAATAATTAACTCTTAATAAACTTGAAAATATGCTTGAATATATACTTGTCATACATTTTATTTTTTTGTTCTTATGACTGAAGAGTGAACACACTTGTACTACCCAAAATAATGGTCCGATTTTCATGAATAGCATATGTTTCCGGTAGGAAAGTGGATGTTCTTGGTACTTTATTTAGGCCATTTTTCGAATTTCTCAAAATTGATCCTATGCGTTAGAAAAAACGATGTAAAATGACGAAAAAACGGCAATATATTAATCAATACCTACATTATCTGACTGAACTTCGCTCAGAATCGTTTTTTTCGAATGCAATGGTTTAACATTGCATTTAAATTATAATTATAATTAAATACTATGATATGCACACCTATATCCCTGCGGCAGGAGTATCAGATCGTCTTTCATTATTTATGTTAACGCTGTTTTTTTTTTTTTTTTTTTTTAATGAAGATTCTATAGGCTTATCCAGTCTGGTCCAAATCGCACACATAAAATAAATACAGAGAAAATACTAATTTTCTAAATAAAAAAAAAAAATCGTTTTATTATACCATGATTAAATTCAACGGTAACACTACTGCAGCATACTACTGTTAAAATGAATAATGATATCCTATTATATTAAATCTTCTTTTTATTTTGCTGGGTGTATGTATTATGTATATTATACGATTTGCCGTAACGTAATCCATTGTTACTCAAACACAATAAAAAATAAAATAAATGGTTAAATAATACAAAACTCATATGCGATTTTTCGATTAATTATAGGTAGGTATATATATATATTATGTATATAGCAATAAAAAACACCTAATAATATATTTAGTCATTAAATATTTTAGCGAAAAGTTTTATTAAATTTAAGTATACAAAGAAATGGATTGTATTTTAAATATAATTAACTTAAACCGAATAAAATTATAGTGATCAAACGATTTTAGCGCATAAAGATTACCAGAAAAAATCGTACAAAATTCGAAAAATATGACTTTTCGCCGTCACATATAAACTACGTTCTGCAGTAGTTGTTCTTCAGGCATATCCATGTAGTCTCTGCTGGACCAATCGCCATAATCCGTTTGGTCGACCATTCTCGGCGTGATAGTGGTTAGCAATGGCTTACCGTTCGAATCAACGCTTAAGTAGCGCAGAAGGACATCCGAAATCCCATACGGACCTGGCGGACGAGCGTTTTGATTGATTAAAAGTGTATTATCAATGAGATCGACAACATTCTTTCCCGAACGTTTCAGATCATTCTATAGAAAAAAAAAAAATTAAAAAGTAAAACATAATAAAAAACGATCGAGTGATATGAATATTATTTTACAGTTTCGTAATTATTAGTACCTATACTAAATCGTACATAATATTAACTGTAATTTACACGTTACGAGAAGGAGTGATTTAAAAAATATAATGATTCATAGAGTGAATCGATTTAGATTTTATACAAGCTTGGAACTGATATACTTTAGAGTGATATATTACGAATATAATTATATTTTATATTTTAGTTATTCAATTGTTTTTTTTTTTCAAGCAGTAACTAAAAAATTACTAAAATACAGTGATATTCACGGAACAATGGATTCAAAAGAAATAAACTTTTCTTATTTGTTCTCAATTCAATTAATAACAATCGTCGTAGACACTTGACACTTTTAACAATGATAATAAAAAAACAGTGTATACCTACATAGCAATAATGAGCAAGAATATAATATTAGACCACGATAATATACATATATAGTTTTTTTTTTTTTTTATGAGTATTGATATACTAAAATAATATTTAATGATTAATTTTCATAGGGTTAGTTATTTAAAAAATGTAAGACAACAACAAGTTAAGCGACCAAATATATTTTTCGAAAATTGTTATTCGCGATATTTTTTTTTTTTTTTATAAACCTTTAAGTATTTAACAAATATTGTTTTTAAGGTATTAAATATTAATAAAAATAAATAATAATCTTTATAAAATATATTATTATTATTATTATTTGCCGGACTACAATAATAAGAAATCAATAATAAATTTAAAAAAAAAATCTATATCTAATTTAATTAAAATTGTAACGATAAACACTCAATTTTTTTTGACTATATAAAAAACACAATATTATTTCATAATATTTTATAATATTTAATAAATAAACTACAGCTTCAACAGATTATAATCGAATTGGATTCAATGTTTTTAAAGGATAAAATAGATGATGATATTGATTTTTAGATAGCATTAGATAGGTATATATTTTAATATATTATATTATTATAATTTTAAACGTCTAAATTAATAATACAGGTATGTTTTCACAAAATTAAAATGATAGATTACGTAAAATAAAATTATTAGTATAAATTATGTATAGTATAAAATATTTTAATAATTGTGTTATTTATTAGATATATAATATTATAATAATAAAAAAAAGTTTTAGATTATGAGTGAAGTGATAGAAACATATTTGTTTGGCAATGACGAGTTTATTTTCCAAAAAATGATAATTTGAAAAATTTCGTTTCTTGAATTATTTCCTATTATTTTTCCCAGATGAAAGAAAAACTATACAGAAAAGCGGTGATTCTCGAGAAAAATATAATTTTAATGTACTTAATTTTAATTATTTTGTGATAACTACAAACAAAAAGAAATGCTGATACTGATGTGGACGTGTTACAGGTATAAAGTTGGATAGTAATGATAAATTCGCATTCGATAGAACGATTCTGAACGAAGTTCAGTCAAATCTCAAATATAAGTTTTAAATAATAATAATTTAAATCATAAAGACTCGAAAATTATGTTCATAAATCATACTATTCATACATTATTTTACAAATGCGATATTATTTAATACTGTTATTTATAGATTTTGTATAAAATTGTAATTTTATCTTTTAAACAGAGTTTTCGCGAGAGAATTAGAAAAAAATATTATATAAAAAATATTAAGCTGTTTTTATTAAAAGTTTAATTATATCTAATTTACTTATATAAATTTAACTATAATATTATTAAATACAGTTGAAGGGCTCCGCAAAGAAACCTTTTAACGTGCAATACTGATTAATAGATTATATAATATTAGTAAAGTTGTAACGAATAATATTTACTATACATAAATAAAAAAAAAAATTAACATTGTTGAATAATAATATAGTTTAAAATATTAATGACGTTATAATAAAATAAATTGGATTTCATGCAAGTACAACGAACGATTTTGAAAATATAACATAATTTTCGAAATTATATTTAAAATATTATAAATATATGAAAAAAATATTCTTACAGAGTATTACTACTTACTTTTTATCACATTTAAATGTAAGCATTTTGAAAAATGTAATGTAATGGTTTTAAATAATTTTTTGTTACGAAACAAATTATAGGTACGTAAAGATAAATAATTATTGTACTCTAATATTATTATTTTCGATTTATTTATTTAAAGTTTTTCAGTCAGAAACTGTTAAAGTCATCTCTCCTTGTTATCATCTATAGTTGTATATTATAATTGTGATAACTTACACGCGTAATGGTATTATCATTATGTTAATTTCACAAAGTTTTTTAACTACCATTTGTTCATCTTAATATTATATCATGATATTTTAATGTTATTTAGAAAGAATTTAAATATCTACTTCTTACTTCAGGCGTACAAACGTGATTCAAACAATAATAGTTGTCGTTGTCTGCGGAGTGACACCAAGTACCATCCGGGAAGTACGGATCCACCGGTAAGTTTGATACGTCCAATCGGGGTGTGTAAAATGAACCCGTGTCCTTGCGCCTGCAGAATATCGAACATCCCATCCAAGGACGAGCTATAGTGTAAAATACATAAAAACGTTACATTTTGAATTATTTATTTTGTTAATTTTTCATTCGACTTCTATTGAATATAGTATTTATAACTAAAAAGAAAACGAGAGCATTTTTTCTTAACGGACAACATTTGAGAATGACTTTAATTTTTATCTATACAAATACAAACACTTATTTTGCGTTTTTTTTTTTTTTTTTTTATTATTATTATGGAACATTTTTTTTGAATGACGTTCGTAGTAGAAATTTCGATTAATATTTTTACAACAAATAATAAAAACAAAATTTTTCGTTGCGGCGTATGACAATATCGACGTATCAAAATAGTGATTCTGTAGGGGTCATAATATTATGCATTTCACATTTGTAATAATAACTAAGTTTAATATTAGATGAAACAACATAATGTAATATAATTGTTGATAATTTAAAAAAAAATATTTAAAAATAATTTCATTCGTTAGAAAACGATGTTTCTTTTAAATTATGCCCGTTTTAAAAAGAATAAAAAACACCTTGTACCTATGTTTTTTTTATTTTTTTTTTTTATAATATATACGCGTATTATTTTAGACGGGTCGAGTTTTCACAACAACGGGGGAAGTGTTTTACGTTAAAAGTGAATTATTTACGAAATATGGAATGAAGCATATAATATAATGCATTATACATGTGTATAAGAACGGTGTTTTCGCCAACGGTTTTAGCAGTAAACTTAACATCAATTTCCCCGAATCCGTGTCGGTTAGCATAAACTTATTTTTATTGAATTCGTGATGGACCCGCAGTTCCGTCGGTTTTTTAGTTTGTTAGATTCATCGACATCGTTTTTTACGTTTTTACGTTTATTTTGTTTTTTTTTCTTTCGTTCAAAAAAGAAAATATAATCTAAATTGCTGATAGACTGTCGATATAGGTATATATAGGTCCCACAAACATTATCGGGCAGCACCGGTAGTTTACGACCGGTCGTAAAACATTGTAAAATTCCAAACGGTTATATACCTACGCGAATGCGCGGGCGAAGTTTAGATTACGGCATTAAAAAAAAAAAAATAAACTAGCCACCGACCTTCCTCGTGTGGTGCCTGTAGACCGGAATATTCTTTGTCCAAAACTGGCAATATTTCCGCCAACTCTTTGCACTTGGCCGTCGCGAATTCCGTCACCATCTTCTTTTTAGACTTATGACACGTCTGAAAACCGACCAACAACTATCAAATTTTAAGTTCGGGTATATGTAAATGATTATTTTAAAATACGGATATCGATCGGATATAAATACGAGTACTTATTTCCCCGCACGCGGTTATGAATTCGGTATATATTTTATACTAAAAACTGTACTGAACATAATAATATATTATAATATTATATATAGGTACGCGTAATACATTACAATTAATAATATATTCATGTGCGGTGGTTAATTAATTAGGTAAATTATTTATTATATAGTTATTATAAAGTTGAAATTCAAGTCGGCTTTTTATAAAAATATTTGAAAAAATATTTTCTTTTGAGATGTTATAGGACAACGCGAAGGGTTTGAAAGTCGTTTCTGATTAATTTTTTGATTGCTCTGTGTCATGTAATAGACGTGGTTAAAACACTAGACATGACGACACGATGCCAACACTTTTGCTGGTTCTACGCATTTATCATGAAAAAATTGATATCGTCAAATTAATAACGAATAAAAAAATTTGGGGGATTTCAGATCCCATAATATCGATAAACTAAAAATAAATCGTAATTATAATCGTATCAGTACGCGTATGTTAAAATATTTTATTTATAAAATGCATTCTTAGATCATATATTATTATCATACTGTAAAGATTGACAGCCGCGCATACGAAACCAATATACCTATTATTATATTTATAATATATTATATTAAAATTAAAAAGACAATATCGTTTTAGAGAGACTGGGTTGAAATTTGGGGATACAAGTCCCCTCAAGCCCCTTAATTCATATTCGTGCCGATGTTTGTTGGCTAACCGTGATAACAATTACTATCTGAGAGTGTACGACACACCTTATCGTCTTTGCAGAGGACGGCTTCGCGCTTGGGTCCGTCGCATCCTTCGTTCGTGTTTACCGGTTTCGGATTGTCGCACGATCTCGTCTTCAATCTAAAACCTAAAGTTAGCAAAGCCGTCGATTCATAAAATTGATCCCCGACAACAATGACGACGGTTGAACAGACATCGAAAACAATAATATTAAAAATAATTATTTATACATAGAAAAAACACACACGCACGAGTATACCTTTTGACTTGTGTATGCACCCCGACGTACACTCGTGCACTTTCCACTGGCTCCATCCACCTTTTATAATCTTTTTCGGTTTTTTCGGTTTGCCTTTAACGCATTTTCCCGTTTCGCACCACTGCGTCGTAAAAAAAAAAAAAAAAAAAAAATAATAATAATAATAAAATACAAAAACCCGACAACAATAGCTTAGGTTGAATCACTGGAATATTTCGTAAAAAGCTTTTTCAATTTAAAGTGCATTAAAAAAAAAAAAAAAAAAAAAAAAGAATTCATGTCAAAATCGGTTGATTGAATTAAATCCAGACTACATCTATATTTTCGTTTACAACGGATTTTTCTTTTTTTTTTTTATTAATTTGTTTTTATTCGCACGATAATAATATATCGTATTACGCGTATTGTGTTTATGGAGAAATTCTCGTCTTTTCGACCACGCAAATTTTTGTTCTAATAATAGTTGTAATATTATACAGTTTTTAGATTCAAATTTGTTTGCAAAAAAAAGTAGGTAATAAAAAAGTGTTATATTATTGTCGTGGACGTAATATTATGATTTCGTGCGTTGAGTGTTTTTAATAATATTATATAAAAAAAAAAAATGTTTATAATACAAGATAATATTATAATATTATCATTTTTGATGTGTCGGGTAGTATCGCATATAGATAACGTGTATGATAAGGATAACAATTACCAAGTCCTGCCCGCACGTGGTCCCGTCCAACGCGGGTCCTGCGAAATAGAATCCCGGACGGTTTGGCGTTTCACACTGGAGGTTTTCACAGATATTCTGTCGAAATAAAAATTAAATTAAGTATTAATTACTATTGTTTTAAGTATATTATCTCGTAAGTATTAACTACATAAAAAGTGCGTAAAAGAATGAACAATTTCGGTAGGTATAGTTTCTATTTTTTTAAAAGAACGTTTTTAAAATATTTTCCCTATTCTTTTTGTAACGTAAACCGTTTAACCGTGTCGTTATTATTTATTATTAATAATTGATCACATTAAAAATATTATACGAAAATATTTTTATTTTTTTTTTTATTCTTTAGTTTTTAATATCAAAATATAATATAATGATAATAACACATTGAATCTAATATAGGTACGTTTTCATTTCAAATAGAGAGAAAAATACAAGAAATTAAACGTTCACAAAATAAGCATCATAATAATAATTTATTAATATAATTAAATATAACTACCTAATACCTATAATTAAATATAATATCATGATTTATATCCGAAAAGATGTGTATTTAAAATAGAAATATTAGGGTTCCATAGCACTTAAATGTGAATAGTAATGTGCAAATATTTCGAAATACATACATAAATAAAAATAAATGTTTAAATAAATACTTAGATAAATAAAGAACTGATATAGTTAGGTTAGGTTATGTGGAAAGGATACAGGTGTAAAAAGGATAGTGTTGAATTTTGATCAAAATTTTAATGTAATGATAAATTCGAATTTGCATCATCGCATTCGAGAAAACGATTCTAAGTGAGATTCAGTTATGCTCATTACGTTTAGATTTTAAGGTAAGACTTCCAAAATTTTATTACATAATTTATTAAATACATAATACACAAATACCCAATAAAATTTCCAAGTCTCTATGTTTAATGAAATATCCCTAAAACCGTTTCTTCGAATATAATTCAAATATTAATCAAAATTCAACACTATCCTCTATAAGGGAAGGGCACAGGTGTAAAGATACCTATATGCCTTCCCTTGCTTGTTATACTTTAAAAACAAACAAAATAGTAAATGTAATATTCACAATTAATTGGAAATGAGTTAAGTAAAATGTGTTTGAGCTTTAATAAAATTTATAAAAAATTTTGTCAATATTATTTAACATTATTTTTAAATATTGAGAAATAATAAGAAGAATTACAATTTACAACTTTAAACACATATGAAAAAAATTGCGACTTGAGATTTTTCTAATATTTTTGAAAAACGTTAACCAAGACGAATGCTTTAATAAAATTTTCAATTTTTTTTTCAATTTTTTTTTTTTTTTTTATTAATTATTATTGTAAAAATATTGTGAAATAATAAGAAGAACCCTTATATGGATTTCAAATTTTCGATTATACTAAATATATCAACTTAAAAACAGCTATAAAAAGAATTTGAGAATGGTATTTTTATATTTTTTTGATAACACGATAAGCAACATGTTTTTATACTTCAGTAAAAATTTTTGACCTAAAAACTCAAAATTGCCAATTTCATCAAACATTATATAGATAAAAACGAGAATTTTAGTAAAAATATTCAATGTTTTATATTTTTTCAAATAATTAACGTAACCGTTCCATAATTTTATCATGTTACAGGTAATGTGCAAAATGCGGGTAATGTATACATTATCCGGCTAATGTGAACAGTACCCATAAGCATAACTATTGGATAAAATATAATACTATGGGATAAAGTAAAAATATGATTTACAAATCGTTTATTTTGTACATTACTTGGGTAGTTTTTACATTATCTACCTTTAAATGGGTAAAGTATAATTTGCGATAACATAACGATTATAGATAATTATTGCATATTGTTAAGCTGAATTAATATACTCGTACAGTATTGATTTCTTTTATATTAAAATAAAATAACAATACCATTAACTTAATTAGAAGAAAACAATCTGTTTGTTTTCACTAATATTATGAAACTTGTTAAATAATTATTAACTAGTTCACGACACGGGAAATAGAAAATACTCAATACTGGTGGTCAAGAGTTTACAAAATATTATTGTAAAACAAAATTGTTTTACAAAAAAAATGTGTAATTGTAAATCTGCTTAAATTTTATGTAATTAGAGTCATCCGATTTTAAAAATTTTATTATATCGTCAGGCAAAAATGTATAATTTATTCACAAATGACCATATTATTATATTGAGTGTTCGCGATCTTTTAAATGTATACAATATTGTATCAGAAGATAATAATTTTCATAGTTTTTGCCTAACACACATTTTCGTCCGTTCTATGCGTTAAATTATTTGAACACGAGCTCGTAAACAAAGTGTTGGGAGGCGAGTAGCTTACAATATAACAATATAAACATAATATTATGATGTGCCTACTGCCTATAAACACGGTATGTGAATTAAACCTAGTGCAGTAATTCGTCTAAACTTTATGCATTTTTGTTGTTTCGGGGCGGTGTGTTGGATAGTTACTAACTTACTTCTGCTTGTTGTTGTGACGAGTCCAAATTTGTTTCGGTACTCATTACTTTGGCATCGCTGTCTAATAACAGTAGTTCACATTGTTTTTTTGCATCCCATGCTTGGCCGGGTTTTTCGGCAAATTTATTATGATCTAACTTTTGGACTTCAGCCGAACGGCGGGCACCGGACTCGAAAAGACATTCCATATTTCTATAGAGCGAGAGGAAAAAAAACAATGTCGACGTTAGACGTAATAATATTATTAAGGTGATCCGATAATGATCAGTTGTTATAATATTATTATATTATTATTATGTTATGTTGTAAAAATGTACAATATTATAATTGAAAATAAATAAAATAAATTAAAACAAACGTAAATTAAACATATAAATATTATATTATTGAATGGAATCAAATTAAATGTTTCAAAAATAATAATAATAAAACTGATCTTGTTATGTTATACTTATGATTAGCCAGTTGATTTTAAGTGGCAGGTGCAGGATTTTTAATAGATATGTCAAGGTAATTTATATATAAGACTCGTATAGGTACAAATATTATAGTTGACCATCGATAAATATTTATAATGTTTAATTATTATTTGAACATAATATTGTATTAAATTTTAGTTTCGTAAAAACTATATTACGTTATTTGAAATTAAAAATTAAATACTTTCCGTTTCTTAATATCGTTTCTACTCAGAAACCGATAAAAGTTATATACACGATGTTAACTTCTTTATAGTATGCAAGTCTGTTATTGGCCAAAACTGTTTTTAAATAACCAAATAATTTTACTGTTTACTAATGTTTTAATTAAAATAAATATTAATTAAACTTTTGCTGAAACATTACATCTTAAATTAACATTATTTATTACTCACAATATAATAAATTTGTAATTTTTTATTCGTATACAATTTTCCACTATATTATATATTATTTTTGAATTATTATTATTGTTATCTACTTTATTTGCATGGTATAACTATATTAAAATTTAAAATTATGTTAATATTATTGATTTACTTGAGATTAACTGCGACTCGAGCACTGCATTCTGACCATAACAGCTCTCCAGTTATTCCTCTCGACGGTGACATAATGAATCCTTCTTTCGGACAATTGTTTGAGCTACCGTCGTGGTGCATGCCCAAACTGCATTGTTTAAGGAAATACGATTTTAAGATTTTCTTACATTTTAATCGGATATAATAAAATCATTATTGAATTTATATCAAAAATTATTATCATTATCGTTAACGTTTAAACATATTACGTAAAATAAATTTAATTCAAATAATCAATCGAATATAAGTACCTAAAACAATGGTTTGTAGTGTTTGTACTATTCATTATTATAATCTATTTAAATTAAATCGCAATTAAATTATGATAGTCATTTATATTAAAACAAAAAAATGGATTATACCGTACACTTAATGGTAGGTAACACGTTATAAAAAAATACATTATTGTATATAATTATTAATTATAAACATTCTTTATAGTTCAGATTTATAGCAAATGAATTATTTTAAATGGATCAAAACACTAACAAAAATATTACTATAATTATAATTTATATAGGTTCGTTTGTTTGTAAAAAGGTACCTACTTATTTTTGTAATTCATACTTAAATGGTGAATTTTGAGTTACTTTATAGTCATGTAATAATTACATATTTAAATGCATTAAATATATAATAATTATGAGATTTGTATTTTTATGTTGTAAAAGAGTTTTTGATAATTATTATGTTCAAAGGATTGAAAATAATGAATAAGAGAACTTAAAAAACTTTATGGATTCGTCTGATATAAACAATAGAATAATATTATATTTTACCTTGTTTTAAAAATTAAAACACGAATTTAATATTTAATATTCATGTATTGATAATTATTATTATTTTTTCATTTTTTAATAATTATAATTATTAAGAAATAAAAACGTATTTCGACTACTCGGTATTCGTATATAGATATGTATATTATATATTTTTAAATTAAGATTTTAAATTGTATTTAAATATGGAAATTTATAATTTTTTTTTTTCATTTATAATATTTTTAATTATTTTTTTCTTTTTTAATAAAAATGTTATTATCTCAGGGATATTATAATATGTTTAAAATTTATTGCCAACGAAGAGGAATCTTTTGGAATGCGTATTACCGACACATTTGTCACTTTCCAAGAGTCACGAAAACATTGAAGGAACTTTTAATCTACCAGAGTGTGTTCTTAACTACAATTAATTATTCATGTAACTATTATAGTTTTTCTAATGAATAGCGTGTAAGAGTTACAATGATTATTATTTTGATTAACGCCAAAACGAATAACATAATGAATTAATTTATTATACGTAATCACTACTAATCGACAAACTGTTTATAGAATTTTAAAATCGGCTTATTATCTGAAAAAGTATGGAATTAATTATTGAATACTACTTGAAGTGTTAAATGAGACGAAGAGCACGAGGTCTTACAATAAAATTATATCCAATTTTGTTTTCTAACTCAATTTTATAGTCTAAAAATATAAGACACTATTACAACGCGCCGTATTATTGTGGTTTTTTTTAAAAAATTTATTATTTTCCGTTAAACAATAATTGTATATTTTGGTCAGAAAACATCCCTGTATTATAATTTATAGGATCGAAATATCGAATAACGCATAATATTTTGATCGTACGTTTGATATACCACGATTTAATATCAATTTTTAAAATTACAATCGAATGTTGTTTTTTTTATATAGGTACGTGACAGGGTTATGGCGAGTGTGGTTTAAAACGAACTGTCATTCTATTTATCTAAATAAATACACGATTTAGAAAAAAAAAAAAAACGTTTTTGATAAAAAGTTGTTCTAGAACCGCATATTGCACGTTTTGACGACGTATTTGATTTGTGTGCGGTTTAATTTATATTTATTTTCATTAATACAAAACGCAGAGATGCGTCGCAAATTACCTGTGACCTATTTCGTGTGCCAAGATGTAAACAGATGTAAAACCGGCTGATGGGTAAGGTTTTCCGAGTGCATCCGTAGAGCCAAATTCCGCTATAATACACGAGTACTTTTCCGAACAAACGCCGCCAACCGTTGCAAGACCTGTAAAAAAGTATTTTCCTCAAATTCGATTTTACAATTACATAGTATTATATAATTTTCATTAGTTGTTAATATCATTTTTTTTTATACATTTTATGTTTTAAATATGATTTGTAAAATTGCAATACGAAAAAAATTTAAATCAATTATAACATTTTATGGCTGAAAAATAATTTTATTAAACACGACTTTAGATAATACCCCCAGAGAAAAATGGATTTTTTCGTGAATATATCGATTTAAATCGAAACAAATATATTATATATATATATCATAAATAGCTGTAATGAATATAATATTATATTATATTTGAATATTTGATATAAAAAATGAATTTTATTTACGAATAAAATTGAAAAAATAAACATTATTTACTTTTTGAACTCACCCATAGTAGAACCACTCCAATGCCCGTTTTCTATGGCGTAAAAGTCCAAACTAAAAAATTAAAATTATAATAATATATTTTTTTTTTTTTAATGAAATAAGTTCAATCGACATAAATTAAATATTTATACCAGCGGCTATAATTTGAGTTATAAAAAAATAATAATTATTTTTAAACGACACGCCCGTAGGTACCTAATAAAGTAATAACATTATTTTTATAATAAATGTGTCTTTTTAAAATCGAGGATTCTAAAAATAACGTTCTTTTAATCACGTACTGGTCTCGTACCGTTTATGTAATTATTATTTAATATGATTGAACTTTTAATAATAATTATATTCATAAACCGAATAAATTATACAATACTAATAAACTTTATCGTATTTGTTTGTCATTAATCTACCCTGAAATATAAAGCCCAATGTCCCATTGTTCTTTTTCTCGATATTTTTTGTTAAAAGCGCAAAACGAGTCCAGTAATGAACTTCTTTCCCCGTTATAATGAGGTAAATCAACTGGTTGTTTTTTGAACATTTCGAGTTTCACTAAAACAATTTCAATTCTTTGTCCCAAGCTCGGATGGTGATAAAGGACTTGTACCTAAAAAGAAAGAAAGAAAAATAATAAATAAAAACATTAATTAAAAATGTTTCTTTTATATAATATATACCTATATGCAACACTTTAATAAATTATAATTTAATTTTACGCGTTTAATTTGTTATTTATTTTAATAATATTAACTTTTTTGAATTTTGGTAAAAAATATTAATAACTATCAGGTCATTATTATAATCGTAGTTTAAAATTTAAACCTTTCATAGTTAGTATAAGTAATATTACGAGTATATTTCCTTGATTTCATATCGTAACTTTAATATAATGTTTAAAAATGAACAGTTTTCTAAATAAAAAATATTATACGACCGATAAAATGATAACACACCCCAAACATGAGTAAATTCGAGAAATATAATTCTATTTAAACATTAATATAATATAGGAACTTTCTGGAAAGTAAAATAATAATATCATAACTTAACCCGATTGGACATTCGGTTTGCATTGGTTCTCAAATTTTGATATTTGACTAGCTACATAAAATATTAGATATTTACAAAAATATATGTAAATAAAGACACGGCAGTATTCGAGTTATGTGCTGCGCGTATACTATAAAAGATAATAGTTTGAAAAGGAGAAGTGATATCGCGTAACGGGGCTCTCGAGGTCGCTATGGATTCGAAAAGGGACACGCGTCCAAGGCGAAAAAGATGCGTGTACGTAATATAATATTATTATTACGAGTACAGTTACTGATAAATAATGATAAAACGGAGGAATACGAAATAAAATAGATAAGGTTATGGCCGGATGAAAGTGGATCATCTGTTCAATGGACCGCGTAGTATACGTTATATCAGCGGTTCCCAATTAGTGTGAAGCCACGGACCCCTAGCTATAACTTATTGGTCCGCGGACCCCTTTTTTGTAAATACTTACTTTTCAATTTTATTTAATTATGAAAATGAAAAATAAATTTGTACGATTTATTTTCAATATGATTTAATTTTTAATTTTATAAACATTTTCGTTTTTCGTAATATAATAGAAACAAATTTTATCAAAAAAAAAAAAAAAAAAATATATTTATAAAATAAATTATTTGATCAAACACCTTCAAACTTTATGAGACAAGTGAAATCATTCTATTTTGTTCATAATTTTGTCAAAGTCCGGCTGCATGCTTGATATTTTTAACTCTTAAATCAGTATCAATATTAAGTCTATTACGATATTTGTTTTTCATGTAACAGTAGGTAGAAGAAGCTTGTTCACATGCTTGTGCAAAAGGGGATCAAATGTCTTAAAGCTTTCTTAGCCAGTTTCATATAATCGAGTTTCAATAGTCCAAAAATACGCGGAATTTCATATAACTACAAAGTTAATAATTTCACTCAAATAAAATAAAAATATCACTACAGAACAACATAACCGCGGACCACCAATTGGGAACCACTGCGTTATATTATAAAAATACATATTTACCGCATTGACGTATGCGAGTATCATGTCGACCAGACGTTCGTCGTCGTGTTTAAAGTATCTCGAAAACGTTTTGTATGCCGGTTCGTCGAAATACAGCGCCGTTTCCAACGTCGGCACCGTGTTATCGTATTTTGCGTTCTCCACCTATATAGGTATAATAAATAATAATTATCATACTTCGGGGGTGGCTTAAAATGTTTGGTTATTTTTTTAATTTATGTTCATTTTTTTTTTTTTTATTATTCAAATTTAAATGTGATTTTTACTGGACAGTGTATACTTTTTATAATTTTTGTTGCTCGTTACCCCCCATTTTAACTTTCATGACGTTATTTCACAAATTATTCTTAATTATATTACGTATTCCGTTGTAATAAATTGAACGTATACAACGAGATACGTTTAAAAAAGTAAAATAAAATAAATGAATTTGGACGTAAAAAAATTAGTTTTCAGAAGTTGGATGTATACGTATATTGATGTTTTGATTTCATATTTTAATCGCTAAACTGCAGATATACGACGATCACGATATTTTTAAACGCCTCAAATTGACGATAATAAAAACAAAAATACGAGCGATGGAAAATATTATCTCTACGATTGAATTGATAAAGTATTAGGGAAACGCGACGAAAAAAATAAAAATAAATAAATAAATAAAAATAATTTTTACTCACGAAAATGTCCGGCGACACGAACGCGCCATAGTAGTTCTCTGCCGATGGTCTTAACACGACGTCTAGAAAACAAAAACAAAACGAATAAACTATAAATATCGCATGTAAACTGTCAAATGAAGAACACGATATTGTATATAATGCCCGAGATTATAAATAATTCTGAACGTTTTTGCCCGCGAAAAGAGAGTTATTTCAATTTTTTCTTCTTTCTTTGTTTTAAGTTTTAATTATATATAATACACGTGTTAATTTTGGTAGTTTTATCACGCTCTTATTAAGCCAAGTTTTGTTTATAAGTTTGTCACACACACACACAACTCGGATTTGCGCGTACGTGTACCTTCCAAAAAAAAAAAAAAAAAATCCGAGCATTTCGTTATTATTATGTTATATATAAGATATATAGACCTGTAATAATATAACATATAACATATTGTATTCGCGTGTCATAACGCATAACGTCCTGATTTTAATTTAAAAGGGTCATATTATTATTATTATTATTATTATTATTATTATTATTATTATTATTATTTGAATATATAAAAGAAACGTTTATAGATGGGGGCGTATTATATTATATAATTATTTTGTTTTTGGAATTTCGACAAGCGATGTTATCGGCGTGCATTCAGATACAGACAATATAAACGCGTGTATTTGTAATAAATTATAGTAATATTATAATAATATAATATTATATAAAATATACACGTGCGCGTTATTTAAATGGGATGGCTTTAATAATATTCGTATAAGAAATCCGAAGTAGGTATTGATCGTAAAATTTAATTAAAATATCTGACGAAAGTGATTGCAAAAAAACACGCGAAATTATTATTGAACAAAATAAACGATACATTGTTAAAGTTATCATTACCTAAATTATATACGTCTTATATTAAAATACCTAACCGTTTCTCCGACTGAAATTTTTAATTATAAAATAAAATAAAAAAATTATTTTTATTTTAATATAAAAAGTAGACCGACGACGTTAATCTTATTTTATTTCATATATACCTATATACACTAAACAGGCATACGAATACGACGTATATATTTTATTTTTTTTTTTATAAAATACAGGATGTCTTTGATGTTAGATCCATTTACTGTAAGTATTCCTCACCGCCGAAAAATTAAGATTTTTGAACGCTATATATTTTTATTTTTTTTTTAAATCGTTAGGCGTAACACTGATGTATTATAATTTTTTTATTAAAAAAATTTTTTTTCTGACTTCTCTTAAAAAAATAAACAGATATGCTTTTATGTGTCACCGTCTTAAAGTTTCATCAAGATGACGATATTCGAGAATAAAAATATCAAATAAATATTAATATTAATATATTATTATAGAACGTAAAATTTATTTATCAAAAATATATTATGATTGGTGATACATAGTAAATCCATTGTTATTTATTATACCCTATAACATATTATCAGGAATAAAATTGTTTTATAATTTTATTAATATTAATATTAAATAAATTTCCATTTGTCGGAATTAGGAAGTCGATCCATCGATATTTTTATAAAAATGCCTTACATAATTTAACTTGTCTAGTTTAAAATTTTCAATTTGAAATAATTTAAAAATAATCTATTAACGAGAATATTTTATTTTAAAAGTAATAAAGGTAATAAAAGTAATATTATAGGTTTTTTTAAAAAAAAAAAAAAAAAAAAAAGTGTTTAACAATCTTAATTTTCCCTGGATATTATAGTAAACAAAACTAGAACACCCCGTGTATATACAACTAAATATTTGAATATTTTTATAGAATTTTCAAAATATTTATTTTATTTAAAAAAAAATTTGATAGTCAATAGCGTAAGTCTTAACGCGTATAAATTTCATTTTTCTATCTTTTTTTTCTCGAGAAAAACTATATTTATACTCGTATAATATATAGATAATATTATGCGCGGTGTTTAAGTTTTCGAAAACTTAATGTCAATCGTTTATTATAATGTTTCTACGTTTATTTTCCAATAAATGCAGTTAAATTTTTTTTAAAAAATAAAAGTAAATTTAAATAAAAATCTCTATTTATTGGTTTATTTTCTCATTTTTCTTCCTTCTCTTCATCCTACCAATAGTCGCATTTAACGCGTAATGGAAAACTCACACTCTTTCGCAGTGTTATACCAACATATATATTATACCTATATATAAATATAAATATAATATAATAATATATACACATTCCACGAGTGGGAAATAATATATTTATCCAATTGTGGAGCAGGTAACCATACCGAATCCGTCGGTCCATGTGTGATTTATCGTCGGGGCTCGTTTCAAAATGAATGCATTCTCGTTGTCATTATCACACCGATATTGACATAACCCAGGATTTATGGATTGTAGTTCGTACGTGACGTCTGATAAAAAAACGATACCATTCTGTAACATGACACGTATCGACCGTGCCGTATATAATATTATTAATAACGCGATAATTGACTTTCGAAATCGTATATATAGTTATCTGAAATTTTGAACATCGCACTATATTACAATATTTTATACTACCTACCCTTATCGATATAATAATATAGTGCGTATGCAATAACACTTGTCACAGTAGTCGTGCGGAGTCAAAATTTAAAATTTCAGGGCGGGGTAAATGTTAATTTTGAAATATCCACACCCAATCACCGTCATACCCCACGCGAGCTATTTAAACTGAAAATTTTATACTGACAACAATTCACAATAATACAAACTACTCTACTTCCATTCTTTATTTTTCTTCTTATTTTTCTTCCTTTTTGCCATTACTTCCGAACTATATGAGAACGACCATTCTAGTCCTACATATCTATAGATTTCCGTGATCACATTTACGCTAGCTATCTTCAATCACGCTCTATTCTATTTATCTGCCTTTTACATGTACATTCATTTCCAAGATTCTTCCGCTGCCTTTTCTCATAATATGCCCAAACCATCTCGGCCTGTTCTCTCTAATTCTTCTCAAAACTGATTGAAATCCTACGCTTCCCTTTTCTTATTCTATCGTTTCTATAGTTTGTGTATTCGTCTTCACATTCTTATCTACATATTATACTACATTCATTTTCTGTTAATTTTTTTTTTTTTTATTCACTGCCCACCACTCAGTTTCTATACAATATTGTTGACCTAACTACTCGTCTACTCCTATATAAAATATACCTTTAAATTATTGTGTTGGCACCTACTTTAATATACCACTTCTGATAAGAATTAGTGTGTAATCAATACATAGTTAGTTTGAGTAATAATAAAAATAAAAACGTTAGTGACACACTCGCTTATTTTAATTTTTTTATTTTTTCGGTGTAGGGTGACCAGCAGCGCGTGAAGAAGTATGGATTACGTTGAATATTTTTTTTGGAACGGAGTGAATTAAAATTTGTTCAAAAATGTTAGGTTAAAAGTCACACTTTATTCGTTGTACGGTATACTTTCGATTCGCCTTTGGTATCTATTCAACTATGTCTGATAATAATAATTTATTTATTTAGAGAAAAAAAATTATCTAAAATAATTTGAAATAAAATGTTTTCATAATATAAACTTGAATAACGACGAAAATCGTTTGAATACTCACCTTGGAACTCCCCGGACAATAAGTAAATGCTGCGATTACGTCATCATCAATACCGTCGTCTGTAAGATCCTGGTTTGCACGATGCAAATAGTGACATCGTCTGGGCGATTTCTTCTCGATCATAATCGATTCCCGGTCGTCACGTACTTGCCACACGAAATCTTCACCGATGAGACGATCGTTTGGTTCCAAGTGTAATTGCACTAGTCTAAAACGGATCGTTTGGATATTTTAAAATAATATAATGCAAAAATAACAATACAACGTATTATGTTAATTTAACCCGTCAGTGGTCGCGATGTGAGCGCCACGCTCACATTTAAACGAGTTTGGTCATCACTGGCTTGTTTCTGGCGAAATTCGTGTGAAACTATAAATACCTCTTATCGACATATGTACAAATATAGAAAAAATTAGATATTATGATTTTATTAATATTTCTGCTTTGTGTTGAAGGTCAAAGTCATTAGTCACGAATAACAAAGCGCAGCGCTCACACGCGACTAATGCCGTATTTCCTTTATTTTGTTATATTGTGGTTTGTTTCGTAATTTTGTTGTTTCGTATTTTTATATAAAAATGGATAAAGTGACACAAAATATCACCTCATGGGTTGAAGAATCAGAAGATTTAGATTGTTTATATGATACAGATGATTCGGCCGATGATCCTGATTTTGTTCAGCCTAATATACAAGAACAATGTGAAAGTGAGTCTGATTTTTCTGATACAGAATTTATCGCAAATGAAACATTGAATACGCGTAATAGACCAAGTACATCTCGTAGATCTCGTTCTAGAAGCCCTTTGTCGGATAGAACTTCTCAACCCACCTATTATTTAGGTAAGGATAATATTACGAAGTGGAATATTGACGGCCCCCCTTTGAATGTACGTACGCGCTCACATAATATAATTTTACATTTGCCTGGGGTAAAGCGGTATGCGAAAGACGCCAAGTCTATAGTTGATTGTTGGAGTTTGTTTTTTCCCGATACGGTTATAGAAGAAATTGTAAATTGTACAAATATCTATTTAGCTAAAATCAGAATCAATTATCAGAGAGAAAAAGACGTACTCGACACTAATATTATTGAAATAAAAGCGCTCTTTGGTCTCTTATACCTAGCAGGTTATCTTCGAAGTAATCATTTGAATCTAAAAGACCTATGGTCAAATGATGGCTTTGCTCCAGAATACTTTCGTGCAGTTATGCCGGAAAAACGTTTTTACTTGTTATTACGTGCGCTTAGGTTTGATGATTTTCGCACGAGGAAGCAAAGGTTATCGATAGACAAACTGGCTGCAATTCGATCCGTATTCGATGATTTTGTAAAACGGTGTCAGGACTGCTATACTATAGGTGAAAATGCTACGATAGACGAAATGCTAGAAGGATTTAGAGGGAGATGCAATTTCAGACAATATATGCCCAATAAACCGAACAAGTATGGGATAAAAATCCAAGCGTTAGTCGACTCAAAAACGTTTTACACTTGTAATATGGAGATATATCTCGGGACGCAACCAGATGGCCCTTTCAAGTGTGACAACAACCCATCAAGTGTTGTGAAAAGGCTGATTTCACCGATATCGAAAACGGGACGAAATGTCACAATGGATAATTGGTATAACTCCATACCACTGGCGACTGAGTTGTTGAAAACTCATAAACTTACTGTAGTTGGGACTCTACGAAAAAACAAAAGAGAAATACCAACTTGCTTTTTGGATACAAAACAAAGGACTGTAAACTCAACTATTTTTGGCTACGGAAAAGATATATTACTTACTTCATACGTCCCAAAAAAAAACAAAAATGTCCTTATGATATCCACTATGCATGAACATGGAATTATAGATTCTGAATCCGGAGACCAGAAGAAGCCAGAAGTAATTACATACTATAATTCCACAAAAGGTGGCGTTGATGTGGTTGACGAGCTCAAGGGGGAGTACTCTGTAGCAAGGATCAGTTGCAGATGGCCACTAACGATATTTTTTGCCCTTATGAACATCGCGGGAATTAATAGTCAAATAATTTTCCGAGACAATACTAACCAAACTATAAGCCGACGGTTGTACTTGAAAACCTTAGGAAAAGAATTGACTAAACAATTTATGGTTCAACGTTTACAAAATAAAAAATTATCAATTCCTCTTAGACAGACTATTATGAAACTGACTGACCAGGTAGAAAAACCCACGGTAGCACCGACTCTTGAATCTAGCGATCGCCCAAAATGTAGCTTTTGTCCGAAAAGAAAAAATCGTAAAACTATGGTAATTTATTTTATTATTTACTAAATGTAAACATTTTTGTATTATTCTAAATTATATTTACAATGATTTTCAGGTACGTTGTGAAATGTGTAATGTTCCTATTTGTAAGGAACATACAGTGGCAACATGCACGTCTTGTGGTAAGAATAATGAAATCGAGTCTGATAGTGAATAACGTTAGGAAGTAAATGCTTATTTTTTTAATCATTTTTTCATTTTTTTTCATATACATAATGTTACAATTAATAATAATTCATAAGAAATTTACTAAATTTATCATTACTATTTTTAAAATTGTGTATAGTTATAACAAAGTATTATTTATGTTTATAATTTTATAATTTTAATTTGTTATTATAAAAAGTTGTAATAATAAAATATAATATGTATTTGATTTTTAATTTCTAAATATATTATTATTTTTAATCATTATAAGAAATAGAAGTAATATTTTAATGCATTATTTTTGTTTCACTGACAACCACAAACTTGAATTTAAGATCTTAAAGACGTTTAAGTCTTAATCTAATGAAAATCGTATGCAAAATTGGCAAAACAGGTAAAAGAGCGCCGCGCTCATACGCGACTAACGGTGTTATAAAAATCATCGCGACCACTGACGGGTTAAGCTAGCCTAATCCTCTTCGTTCATTTCCTCGGATAGATCGAGTTGGTATTATGCTGATTTGTATAGAAATCCGTAAATTTCTATTTGCGAACATGTTATAAAATACCTATTAGATTATATACTTTCGCATCCTAATTTTTTATATTTTTTTGACAAGTGATAAGGATAACACATTTAACGGGTTATAACTTTATAAGAGTGATAAAGTTTAAACTTTATTGTGGCGGGTATGACGCGATAGTAAGACGATATATCTGTTTAGTTTATCTTAATACCTATCATAGAAATATAGACTGGGATTAGAAAGAGAGATGAAATATCAACACCTAGTGAGAAAGATAGATAATAACTATACCTACACCATAAAATACACGTATATGATTATTCATCATATTATTTCTGCCATGGAAGGTGTCCATGTAGTCTCTCTCAAAGGTACTCTCCATAATAGAGCTCTAGACTCTTGTTCTGTCTCTTTCTATATAGGCCGATGTTTCAAAATATTTGGTACGTGCTCTGTGAGTCTACATTATTATAGTAATCGATAATATTATATTATTGAATATACAGCGGATATTCCATATTTATTTCTGTGTGAAAAACCGCGGATTGTTCGTTTCTCTTGTATGCATCATGTTGGCTTCATACAGTTTCACGAATAATAAAATCATCTATTATTCTTACAGGCATACTAGTTTATAAGTTTATGTTTAACACAATAATTTTATCGAACATACCTAAAATCGTGATGTCTGAAATTTAAAAATAGTTTTTCATTTTTTTATACTATTCAATAGATTTTACGAAATAAATGATAATTGAAAATAATAATAATATGACGTATGTATACGTATACGTACAAGATATTATTATAATATATGTAGTATAGTTAAATTGGACGCGAACGAGGAGAAAAAACGTCGGAAGACAAAAAAAATATAATAAAATGAGTATACTCGAGATAAAAAGAAAGTTTTATTACACACATACACACACTCGCACAAAGACTCATATTGTAGTACGGTGATCAAAGTGATGTAGTATAACTTGGCGTTTCTGGCGGGGTAATGAAAGGAGGAAAAAAAGCACGTGACTGTGATGGAAATTTTCAGATAGGCCCATATTATTGTGACAAGGAGAATAAATAAAAAAATAAAAATAAAAGCACCGACCTTATCTGTAGTAGGGTAAAGAAATGTTATTCTGAAAGTGAGACTCATTAAGATATAAATAATGAACTCGCGCAAGCCGGTTAATATTAATATAATGATAAATAATAATAATCATGTGCGACTATAATATAATACGAGTATTATTTTATAACGATAACTAGAAACAAAAAACCTGGAAATTAAGAAATAATGTAAATAAATATTAAAATATAATAATCACGAATTACAAATATTATTAGAATACAAAATAATTGATTCACACATAAAAGTATAACCCGGATGATGGTATGAAAACATTTTTTTTTTTACCGATAGAAACTATTATATATTATAATGATTCAATAACTACATATGAGGTATATGCTTTAGGTATGGGTTAATATTCTTGAATTTTTCAAAATAAATTTCTCGTGTGATAGGAAAAATGATTGAGCAATTTAAATTAACCAAAAAAAACGGAACAATTCGCGGAAAATAAATATATCTAATTTTAATCAAAATAGATTTTGAATAATTTATGTTATCTAATCAAAGAACTATAGAACGTAGGTGTAGGGGAGTGTTTGAAATTCAAGTCTAAGAGAGTATGGATTAATTTTTTTTTTTTATGAAATCCGACCGAATTTCGCTCGGATATGGGGATTTATTATTTTTCTTATTTACGAACTTGAACGTAAATTGTACAGAATGGCCGTCGTGGTCGTATAACAAAAACCAGTAGGCGTATATTAATTTCATATTATATGCGCACGTATCGAAACTAGTTGGGTAATAAATACGATATATATATTTTGTTTTTATTAGCCTTTATAATAAATAATATTTATATTATTATATATTATTATATAGTATATTTGTTAATCGACGCGACGATTCTCGGGGGAAAATATTATTATAATAACCGCGGTCGTGGTATACGCTACGGTTACCAAAATCAGCGTTGGAAAATTCATAATATTGCTAGTATAATATGTGCATTCATCTGTAACAGTACACGTGAGATTAGCTCCAAGGGATATGGATGTTTTTTAATCTCGGACGTTCGTGGCGGAAAAAAAAATTATAGGTATCTATTTATGACGGTCTATATAAAACCTGACCGATTTTGGACCGCAGAAAAATACCACGAGAAGTATAAACGTATAAATGTTTTTACCCCCGTCCCTTACCCCGAAAGAATCCAATTTCAGACCGACACATGGATGAATATCTTAAGCATCTAGTTCACGATCGTATTCCGGCCTCATAAATATTTCTCGCGGAAAAATCCGAAGGAAAAAGAATAAACGATGGTGTAAACTATAATAATTGTAAGTGCATAATGTTAATTTATTGTTGAACTCTTAGTGTTGTGTCATAATATTGTTATTATTATAATATAATCGATAAAGCGTTGATTGAAAGAGGTCGTAAATTTTTTTTTTTTTTAAATAATTAACAAACGTAAAATTCGAATAAAATTATAGGTTAGGTACACGAAACGTCTTATTTGAGGACGTTTTAAAATATAATATACATTTCAATAGGACATATTATTATTATGTGATGATATTAACGAAACGTTTCGGACATTTGAAAATCATGTCCGACCGTCGACCGTTATAATACTATGCACGTCTAATAACTTCTTTGACCAAGACCCTTTTTTGCGAGATAAGCAGACCAGTGGCGAGACAAGTACGACCGGAACGTCTAAGTACAAACGATTCCGGCGACGGTGAAATGTCTGTCCCTCGGTTTCTTCGCGCATCGTCTCTCTCTCTTATTTCTCTCTCTCCATTTCTATAATATTATATTTCTGTTTCTCGCAAGACACACGCACACGCGTATATAGAGTGTTTTCAAAAAGACAACTCGTCGGAACGAAATTCCGCGCGGTGACGGGTCCAAATGGGTACATAACGCGCTCAATCATTAGTTCCGGTCCCTTGAATCCGTCTCGGACGTTTTTCCTTCCCTTCCGTCACTCCGAACGTGCAAAACACACATAAAACACGTGTAACGCGTACGCACGCACGTCTCCTGTCGAAAATCCCTTCCTTTCGAATCCGCGAGCCGTATACAGAGCGTTCACCTTAAGTCGAAAATTTACCATTCCCCCACCATTTTTTTGTTTCGATTTTTTCCGATTTTCATATCGTCAAAATCGTCATTTAATACATATTTTATTATTCTGTATTAGGTACTCGTATATTCGTTTTAAATATAATTCTCTGCGTGGTGGTACGGATTTTAAACTGTTTCATCTTTCATGTACAGGGATCGAAAAATAACCGCGCAAGTATAAGTCTTAAATTTCACGTAAGTAGATCGATTTTACAAAATTCGTAAAAAAATTATGTCCACGATAAAAATAAATTAATGTTTTTTAAAACGTTAGATGATTATTAGCTTGTAACGTCATTATAATATTTTATAATGACCATACGCGTTTCACAGCCCGAATTATATGTTCCCTTTTTCATCCCTATCGGTTATTATATCATTTCTTTTTTTTTTTTTTTAAGGGATTTTTCTTTTATGTCGTTTTATACCTACTCGTTGCGTCATCGATTTCAGTCATAATTTATGCCATATACTTTGTATAAAATATATTCAATCTATGACAGGTTTCTATGACAGCGGACAACTTTCGCCATTCCTGCGTAGTTTAATATTATTATACCTATCGCGTGGGAGTATTATTTGTTAAATTTTCATGGTCAAGAACAAGAAAAGTCGATCGACATATATCTACGTTGTGTCAACTCGTCTATTTTCGTGCATTCAAAAAGTCAAATATCGTTTCGCATACAATTTTTTATTTTATAATTTTTCTACTTCTCGACGGGAGTGAAATATTTCGAAAATTAAATATCTACAACGGTAAATCGTCATTACGGTTATAAACGGAATTTTTTTTTTTTATAAAGAATTTTCTAGACGTCATAAACTATAATAAAGTTTTTGTATGTCGTGAACAATATCAAGTTTGAAAACTCGTAATTTATATTAATTATTATTATACACTGACCTGCCAAAAGCGAAAAACTTGCAATTCGGTTGGTCCGCTGGATCAAACAACACGACGACCTCGTATTCGGGCACGTCTTCGGGATTGGAAACGCCAAAGTAATAGTTCAACTCGTCTACTGACATCGCGTCGTGAATGTCCTGAGATGGAAAACGATAACATTGTTAGGTATATTATATTAAGTTTTTAGTATCGAAATATATATTCTCTAGAATATTGCAGATAAAAATTTTATATTTTTAAAAGAGAAAAAAAAATCGTTTAAATTTACAATTCTACACGATATATTATATATATAAATATAATATCGCGAAAGACGGAGAATTTATTCTTGTTTAATTTTTTAGTCTTCGTGGTAAATGATTTGCTATTATTTTTTCTTAATCTATCTACCACAGTTTCAAAACTCGTAACATTCCATTCTCAACTTTTGTAGTAATTTCGCTGTATATATGTATAGTATTTGTCTTTATTATAATATACAATTCGTAAAAATTTGGTTTAACCGTGTATAATATACGTGTATAAGTCGAATTCGGGGTAAAAAATCGTCGTGAGCAGACAGAGTTTGAATAAAAAATTACCATGCCTAAACAACCTCTTAACCGTAACTTGTTTCACTCGACTTGTTTGTGCACCGTATTAATTTTGTATTAACGACTTTAGAAGTTTACATTCTATACAAAAAGAAACGCTTTAAAAAAAAAAAAATAATAATAATAAATAAAAATAAATAAATAAACTTGTATCATGAAAACTATTCTACTATTACAAATTATTTTTATTTTTTTTTTTACCATCTCTTATTTCGAATTACTTTTCAAGTTTTCTGATTTAAATCAACAGGTCGTTTACTTTACACAAACTTCCATCGACCATAATATAGCTGCAGGTGCACGTTAAACGCATATATATTATAGGTACTCGTATATGTATTATAAAATATTATGTTTAACATAAATATAACATTTTTCTTATCATTTAAACAATAAAAAAGTATAAATTAATTTTAAATCGATAAGAATAATAATAATAAAAAAAAAAATTAATTTTTCGCCTCCCGAGGATAAAACCAGAAAAGTTATCTAGAAGACGGCATTATTATATTTTATCGTATTAAATCGTATGTAGTTCCATAACAATTCGAGAAAGAGTAACTACATAAAGATACAATTTCGTTTTACATACCGTTAACTGTTTTGGAAAGCGTGTTTGTTATATTATTATTATTTTCAGTGTTTATATCGGACAAATTCATTATTGTCAAAGACAAAAGTGAGATAATTAGTTTTGCTTAATTATTAACAAGCTTCTAAAAGCATTTAATCGACTTGTCGTCGCATTAATTACAATGCAGGGGACATAAAACAACAACAAAATAATATTTAAAAGAAACATTTAACGTTAACGTAAAATGTTTCTAGGGAAGTTATAAATTCAACATAATTATATATTTTATAATAATATTATATTGTTGAAAAAACAAATAAAATAATTTGCCATCTAAAATTATTACTTTAAGAGTAATTTTTTTTTTCAGAAATATTTTCCAATAATACGAGTAAATTAATACCGTATAATAATTAAACTTTGCACGATTATTTTTTTTCTTTAAATCACTTGTTTGGTGAGTCGTTATAATTTTATAATCCGAAAACGTATTAAATTTTAAAAATTACGTGGTAATAAAAATAAATTTAAATGAATTTCCATAAATTATTTGGACCATCGCGTCTACGTAATGTGTTCTGTCGTTATGACAAGGCGATTTTTACAATTTTTACGATTTTTGTTATTTCAATTTTTTTTTTTTTTTTTTTTGTCTTTACTTATAAAATCGCGAAGATTTGTTTACGTGTTCGCATGGTTCAGACGAGTGAACGCATGACACGCATGTATATAATATTATGTATTATAACTATTACGGGAGTTCGGAAATGCTTCAAACTCTATTTAATATAGTCGGTTTTGACGGCAAATACGTAGACGAAACTAAATTATTACTGACTGACAGGGAGAACCGTCACTAAAAACAGCATGTTTACGGTTAAATATCCGAACCAGCCGCAGGTAACGCGCATATTGATTTCGAATGTCAATTTTGCAATTTGACCGGTATCAGTTTTCTGTGTAAAATTTTGTTATTAAAAACGACTCGTCGTCTGTCACATGATATAATTATAATATTGTAAGTCCGTCGAACGATTAACACGATTACGATAATATTATTATATATTTTGTAACAAAAACGTCCATCGTTTAATATTGGATATAATACGATAATATTATATCTATATGTTTATTTTTATGTTATATTGCGTAGTTTTGAATTTATTTATTTTAACGTCGTTCAACATTTTGTTATTCATTCGCAATCGACGAGCAATAATCATTTGGTTATCATATAACGTTATTATAATAATTATATTACACAACGATATATTATATTATTATTTGTAGATATTAGTCGTATTTTATCGAATACAATAGTAAACAAAAATTTCAAATTTATAGTATAAACCGATTGCTTTTTGGCGAATATAAATAAAATGGAAAATCAGCCATGCAAAAACATTCACTAACAGAATACGAGTACAACATACAAAAATTCGAAAATACAGTTCACACAATAATAATAGTTAAATGAATTATATTTTACGAATCGTGTTTTTATAATATCATATACGAGTTTAAAGCCGAAAATCGTACGATATTTTTCCGTTTGTTATATTATCTATAATATATACGCATAAAAATCGTATTTTAATATTTATCAATTTATTAATATTATAACGATACGTTTTAATCCGGAACGTTCAGATTTGTCGCTATAACACGTTGTAAATATAATTAAAAAAAAAAAAAAAAACCCTGCAGAATAAAATAAATCGTTACCCGATAGACGTCATTGTCGAGGCGAAAACACGAAGTCGCTATTAGCCAAGTGCAGGATATCACGAGCAAAACGGACTTCATTGTAGGATGTTCGATCACGATGTGAAGTCCGACACAATCGCCGATCCGTCTCCCCGAGGAAAGTCATCCAAGTTCATCGACACGCCATCGGCGAATCCTATGTGGGCTCGCACATTGTTTCGACTACTCAAATTATTATATTGTATATTACATTATTCAATTTTTGCACCATTATAGAGGTACGATAATTATTACAATTAACGTTCGGTTTCCGAGTACGTCACGAGCTATTTAAATAAGAATAATATTATTCGTTGGAGTATATAATATAAAATATCGTAATAATATTCTGTCCAACGCGAATTTGAACTGCAAATTTGAATCTATCGAGTATAATATAATAATATTATTAATAAGTTCAGCTGTCCGATGTGCTATACGATATAATAACATTCATAATAATAATTATAAAATAAAGTAAAATAATTATGTAAAAACACGTCCGTCAAGTAGTGTCAGGTGTATTGTACGCTCTTAGGGTATATTATATGAGTTATACTGTTTTAGTCTACCATATACTCGTATTATACCATATATACCATTATATACCATATATAGCTGATTGAACAAATTGTATTTTTAATATAAAACTAATTAAATTATTTAAAACAATATTTTGAAGTTAAATATTAATAGTTTGTTTTTTTTTTTTTTGTATTCATAATTAAACTTCAGTCGACTTTACAATAATATGGTCTTAAACGAAGAAAAGTGTTGTTTAATTTTTGCAAATCGTTCAAATTTTAAATACAATAACAGACCCTTGGAGGTTAGACATATAGAGGTTAAGATAAATAATAATATTAGAGATAATACTTGTATAAGGGTAGCAATATTATTACGCAGAAAATATTTTATATTTCACGATGTTATTGAAACGGAAATAATAATAATAAAACGTACGTTTATTTTTGTGTTAAATTTAAATTCGATTCTTAATATAAGGTTATTTTTCATGTTATGAGTATAATATCATTTCGAGGTTGAAAAATACGATATTCATTTTTTTTTAGACGATATTTTTTAACGATGAAGTTACGTTTTTTTTTTTTTATGTAATTATAAGTTATTATAAACGTAAAAAAAATACGTTCCAAAAATAAATTAACTATAGTTTAATAAGTTGGATATAATATCCACACATATATATATATAAGTAACTGTATTATGTTATATAATATAATATTATATTACGAAAAGAAAATTTTGTATTCTTACTACTTAACACCAATCTTGTTGCAGTTTCTCAAATAACCCATTATCTAAAAATCCATTTAGGTTTCACATTACCGCAATGTCACGGTATGTTAACATTATAAATATGGCGTATAAAACAAAATTTTCAAGAATTCCGACCTCCGTGCCGACCACGTTACGGTCAACCGTTGTCTACTTGTCTATTACATTAAAGCAACGAATTTTATTTTTCAGTCTCTGGCATGGGCAAATTTATAATACACGAGTTAGACGGCTCAAAAGGATTAAAATAATAATAATATTATTATTACAGTAATATCATAAATTTGAGACGAAATAATATAATATACGTCTGAATTGTCAAAATATTACGTTTTATTATTATTAATAATAACAATAATAATATTACAATGATTTTGGTAAGTTTTTAAAAATACAACCAACAATATAATATTATAATATAGTCTCATACATTTACTCGGAATTCCCTCTTGCGTTTAAACGTACGCCATTTTAAATAATTATGATATTATTTTGTAATATAATAATTATATTATTTTGTCGAGTTTAATGAACGCGTTATAAAAGTCAGTCAAAAAACGTAACGTGATAGTATTATGTATAATATCATCATGTAAAGTATCTCGTGTCAATTTTCTCCCAGTAATTTCTCAGTGAACCTTTTTTTTAATACTGTATGTGTTTTTTTTTTTTAATTTTATTATTGTTATTACTTCATACATTTAATCATCTCGTAAAAAAAAAAAGATGTTTTATTTTTTATGTTACCTATGTGAAATTTTATGAGTTCAAATGTTGAGTTTATTGAGTACATTTGTATGAAAATTTTGATGGGTTAAATTACTAATTTCATTTAAATAAGGATTTTTAGACATTTCTATTATTTATTGAAGAAATAATATTTTTGACGTCGATTTTAGTAATTATTGTTCAAACTATTAGGTTTATCGCATGGAATTAAAAATTGATTATATAAGTATAATGATAAGTAATAATAAGATAAAAGTATTAAATGATTACAAAAATTCGAGATGGACCATATTAAATATTAATTTAATAATAATAATAATAATAATAATAATAATAATAATAATAATAATA
>JAIUCT010000022.1:1607115-1647737 GCA_021307375.1 Tetraneura akinire | reverse complement strand
ATAATAATAATAATAATAATAATAATAATAATAATAATAATAATAATGATGATGATGATGATGATGATGATGATGATGATGATGATGATGATGATGGCAGTAATATAATTTTTTCTATAAATTCTTAAAAATTAACGTGTTGATTAAATTAGATGGTTGTCCTATATTATAAATGTAATAACAACGAAGTAGATTTGTCGGTGATCAAATCGACTGCGAATAGACATACCCTCGACCTATTATATACTTGTAATTCTTATCATAAAAACGTACTTTATAAACTGGCTATTCAACAATTTTACAAAGCTTCGGAATTGAAAAGACGATCTGATACTGCTGTGACTTGCATACAATCGTAGAGTGGAATAGTGCTGTGTTTTGATTTAAATTTGAATGCAATTGCAATAATATCGCATTCGTAAAAACCATTTAGACCGAATAATTAGACGATTTCAGTAGAATAATATTGGTAATATTATATCATTTAAATTTATATATCAATATAAGTATTACATGATTTTATGACTTCCATAAAGAGTACACATGTGAACATTAGGTAAAATTTCATCTATTCCTATATTCAACTGTAAATCGCCATAAAAAAGGAAAAAAATAATTACAATCTACACAAAATTTTAAAACTAAAGTTAGCAATATATAGTTGTGATTAAAAAAAATTTCAAACCTTAACACCTAAATTTTTTAATATTATTAAAGAATTGATAAATGAATACGAAGTTATATAAATATCATAGATTAATAACTAATAACATTGGGTAATTAGAACATGAGGGACTAATACCTACAAGAAACTTTTATAATAATATTATCTACAATTAAAATTTATTTTAATATATCTAAAACAATATTTAACAATGACACAATGTGGTCACAACATTTTGAAGAATTAGAATTATTTCAATGCATAAATCTTAAAAATATTCCTATTTAGTCAGATATTGAAAAATTACTTTGTTTGTAGCCAATAAAGGATTTTTCAATCAAAATAATATTAATATAATAAATAATAAAATTAGTTTACATAAACTAAATTTTATTTTTAATAACAATAAACCTTTAAGTGTAGATAACTAAGTTTTATCTTTTGTCCAAATTTTTGTTACATCACTGAACATATTCCGTTGTTTAAAGTTTTATGAATTATTAAAATCAAATCCTATAATTAAAAAAAAAAAAATATGTCCGATATTAAGATTTTTTAAGATTATAAATATATAAATTCATTTTTTTATACCTTTTATACACCATAATAATACTATACAATATTTATACATAAACATAAGTTTTCATATTAAATAAAACCAATAATATTTATTTAACGATAATAAACACGTAAGACGTATTATATTTTTTTCACAGTCATTGATCGATGATAACTCTCATCAAAAATATTTTTAGAGGGAATTTCAATTGAAAAATTATGGTAACACTGTTAAAAATATCATCTTTAAACTGCTTAAAAAAAAAAAAAAAAAAAAAAAAAATAACCCATATGTATTTTTGCATCAATACAATTTCAAATTTTCAAACTTTAAAAAATTGCCTATTTTTATAACATGATTAAAAAAATATTAATAGAGAAATAACAAGAATAATAACAAACACCATTATCATCGATTTTATTTAAATTCTCAACTTCAAAAATGTATAAAAATATTTAGACTTTAAATTTTTCTAGTATTGTGGTAATACGTTAAGTGATACTAGTACCTATATGAGCCAATACAATTTTCAGACCTCGAATTTAAAATTGTCAATTTTATCAAACATTATAGAGATAAAAATGAAAATTAGGTATAAGATATTATATTCAAAGTTCTATATTTTCTCAAAAAAATTAATGTAACGGTTGCAAAAATGCATGACGTACATAATAGTACCTATGTGAATACTCAATAAAATTGTTATGTCTCTAAGTTCAATACTGCTTAAGTTATCGTGAAATATTCAAATTTATTTCGTAAAATTTCAGTTTCCTCGAAAAATGCCTTGTTTTCGTCATTTCTTAGTAGTTTTTCCTACAAAATAATTTAAATTTTGAAAAATTTGAAAACTGACTTAAATATAGTACAAATTACGTCCACTTTTCTACCGGATACATATTATGCTATTCGTGAAAATCGGAGGATTATTTCCGGTCGAAAAAGCGTCTATTATAGACATATAAAAACAAAGACACACATCTATGTAAAACCAAGTCCACAAAACGAAAGATAATTGATATACTCTCATAGTTCATCTTCATACCCTTAACGGCATACGATCTGAATCGTTAGAATATTATTACACCAATGTAAACCATGTTTTTTCAATTTAAGGATAGCAAATTCGCTACGAGTAATAGGTTCGAAAAATATTTGTATTTTTTTTTTATTATATGGGTAATTCTAAATTTATAACGATATATAATATTTCAATATTTAGGTACCTATGTTAAATTTTCTAGTAATAACAATTATACGAACAAGGTTCGACTATACCTATAACAATATTACATACGCATGTTACATTTTTGTTGTTTTTACCCTTTATATATTGTTTTTCAATTACGTATACCTACGTAGTATAAGTCGGTTTCGATGTTAACTGGATTTCAGACGGTCGAGGCGGAAGTCATTATTTACTACCCATTATATACAATATTATATATCCGCTTATCTCTTTTGTGAATTCGACGTCCGCGTGGTTAACTGGATTTTTGCGGAAATATATTTATACGAGTATATATAGGTAAATACGGTTAGAAACTCTTGGGAACGGCCGAAGACCGAACACAATTTTCTTATATATACTCGTAATACGTATCTGATAAGGTATATCGATAAAGAGAAAAAAAAAATTATATTTTTTTTCCCTTCCATTTGATTTATGGACTTACGGTATTATACACGTTGACCCGTACAAATTTACAGGCATACGACATTATATTAGACTGCCGGACGCGTGTTAAGTAAACCCCACCCCACAACGAGAAACGTATAATATTATTATTATATACCTAATATGACCGCAACCCGACCGCGAATAAACTTCAAATAGGCATTTTATGTTTACGTTGTATGCGTTTTTTTCTCTTTTAAATTCGTCTTTAAATTTTATTTCGTGTTACGTATCTATATATTATATAGAAATAATAATAATAATTATTATAATCACGTCGAAACGAGTGTGCTGAATGAAAATTTATATAATGTTTATTTTCGTTAAACACAATAAATTCTCTCTTTGTCTTCGGCAAAAGTTACGTTCGGTTAGAACGATTTATTTGGTTGTTGATATAACGCCGTTATATTATTATGTGTTCACGTACCAGTATTCGAGTTGTATATTAATATTGTATATATGTATATTATATTATGGTCTTGAAAACTTTTTACCGCGTTGCTCCTCATCGGTCTCATCAACGCGTTTCACCGCAATAAAGTTGTTTTTTATTCTACGTTCATAAGATATAATTTTGTACAAAAATAATCCCGTAATTCGGGGTGCACAGTTTAGAGATTAAAACGCGGGTTTATTAAATGTTTTGTTTTATATACCGTCCTAATATTTCTGTTGTTCATTGAATTTCCTGTTCGGGGACATTCCAAATGTATTACATATTAAAATAATAATATCGTTTACAACTTTTAAATAAATACCATAACATACAAGATAATTATTAATATGTTGTATGTTTTTGTAATACGTATCGATATTAAACTTTCACAAAATTATTATTTTCTTTTGCAAAAAAAAAAAATGTATGTGAAGGATGGATTATTTTACGGTGCAATAAGAAAACGAGTAGGTATATTATTATATATTAATTTTAATAAAACAAAAAAATAAAAATATTATATGTTTATGTGAAATGGAATGTCAAGATTATAAAACTTTTTCCCAAAACTTTATAAAATGAATTATTTTGTTTATTTTATATTATATAACTTAAGAAATATTTACATATCATGAACTGTATAACAGAGTTAAAAAAAATCCTTAAAAAAAATATTTGTCTGCAAGCATACATGTTAAGAATACTTTTATTTTGTATTTCAAAAAAATGTATTTAAATTCTATAGAACAATATTGTATTCAAAATAAGTATTCAAATAAATACTCTTAAATCTAATTTTTAATAGAAATACTATTTATAAGATTCAGAATACATAAGAATACTTTAGTAATTATCCAACTTTCTATTTATAATTAATATTTAATTACCTTTATATTATAGTTTGAGAACTGTAAAAAGCATTTTAAATAAATTAATAGAAACTATAATACTATAGTAGGTATCATCTGGTATTTATCACATAATTTATATAAATTATATTAAATTATGTATTTAATTGTAAGGTAGTTTAGTGAAATTTGATTTAAAATTTTTATAAAAGGCTTGCACAAATTTGTAATTATTATATATTTAAAGAAATAGCATAATAAATTGTGATCATAGTTTAGTGTTTATTCTAAAATTGTTAGCGTAACTTATTTGTTGAATTGTTTAAAATCTTACATGTCTCATTATTTATTTGTTATTTTTATTTAGGTATAGTTACCTATAATTTGTTTTAATTATTAATGAAATAATAAATTAATATAGAATTTTAATTAATTAAATATTTTAAATGATTTGTTATATTGCCCACATGCCAAAATGCCAACGCTTTCTGGATATCATGATATTATTTATTGAAAAAAAAAACTAAAAAATATATTATTAATACTATAAGCAAGGCCTAATTTGTGGTGGTAGGGGGAGGTAGAGATTTAACCCTCCCTGAAATTTTTATATATCCACTCAAATTGTAAAATATTCAATTTAAAATCAGTATTATTAAAAATTAAATGTTATGTATGGCCACACTTAATAACACTTTATAATTATTAATATGATGTATTACAATATTGATAACGCTGTAATATAAAAGTTTAATTTTTATTTATGATAATTATACTATCTGAAACCGTGCAATTCGTAACCTATTAAAAATTTTACATCATATACGTTTCAAACATGGTGTTAAATTCGTTACCAGTAATTATGCTAGCAGAATATTTTTATACATAAATATAAATAACGATTGAAATATACCAAGTGGCAAGTATACAACGATTCAATTTAGTTTATCATTATGTTATTGTTTTTGAATCTCGTATTGCCTTTTTCTTTCGTGATTGAGACGTAGAACTACCGATAAATCTTATTTTGGAAAGCATAACTGCATAGAAATGTCGTCATTATAACAAAAAAAAAAAAAAACAAAAAACACAAAATATCGATAAAAACTTTTAATGCCATAGATGCACGTGCCATGAAAACAAATAATAAAAAAGAAGAGTTAATACTCCTGCCACAGTAATATAGGTGTACATATCATAGTGTTTAATTTTAATTAGAAATTGTATGCAATGATAAACCATTGCATTCGAAAAAACGATTCTGAGCGAAGTTCAATCAGATAATGTAGGTAATGATTAAAATTTTGTCATTTTTTTATAAAATATTTAAAACGCAAAATTATATCACACATAATAGGGACCATAAAGGTACACGTCATATAGTACATAAATAAATACCCTATAAACTTTTCAAGTCACTAAGTTCAATATAAATGCTCATAAAATCCTTTGTCACCAAAATGCCCAAATATTTTTTTCGATTGCAATAGTTTATCGTTGCATATGCATTAAAATTAAAATTAAAATTAAACACTATGATTTGCACACCTATATCCCTGTGGCAGCAGTATCAGCTTGTGACGTTTCGTATTAATTATATTGTACGTTGAAACGTCACGACGAACCTCCGTCTCGGAACAGTTCGTCACCACGGGCCGAGACTCCAGTTGGAATCGGAGCACCTTGGATTTTTGATTATTATGATTATTATTATATTAAATAATATGTGTCTACGTTTAGTACTGAAGATGACAACGTTGTTGTTGAAATAGGTTACGTATTTACTAAAATAATAAAGTAATTTTTTTGCGGACTTGGGTTTTTATTTATTAGCATATAAAATATCCCACAAGAACTCTTCTTATAAAATTAAAATATCAAAATAAATATTTATTTTATAAGTATTTCTATTTCTTTTCATTACTGCCGGGAATGTGACCGCACTATCGCACATATTAATATATTATGCACGAGCCACCACTAATTATTACTGTTATAAATTTGTATTGTCCACAAGGAGTATAATGTTATTAAAAATAAACGTTCATTTTATGTCTATACATTTTGAACTATGCATGTTTACAGAAAAACTTCATTTTGTTTGTCATAAATTCACGTTATAACTATTTTATTATGTCCACATATCCATATTCTATATAATAATTACGACTGAATCAGTTATTGTATAAATAAACTAATAACACAAAAATTGGACTTTAATGGAAATGAAATACCTACTCGTATTCGAACACTTAACACGACGTAGGTATGTCTGCAAGTAATACATTTATAAGTATGTAGATTGTAGCCTGTAGGTACAATATTTAATTTTTAAGCTGCATAATATGCGCAGTATTAAAATATGTTAATATTTTTAAATTATTTAAAAAATTAAGAGTACCTAGTGAATAGATTTGATTCTATAAATATTAATATAAAAATGTGCCCTAACGCAATATTATAATTTATTTATAAATAATTTATTATTGTGATACTTTTCTTCGTATTTTTATGTTTTTATTACTATACAATTATTTTACAATTAATTGTTAAGTATTTTTTTTATAAAAAAAAAAAAAAGGTTTGATATGCAAACCTTATTTTACCTCAAAAATTAAAAGTAAAGTTTTTAAGTAAATAAATATTTTTTATATTAAGTAAATGACGAAAAAGAAATGAAGTTTTATATATAATAAAGACATATATTTTCTATGTAAGAATATAACCGGAAGAAAATATCATTTTTTTTTTTTTTTTTTTACTAATAATTAAAGATTTAGAAAATCATATTTCTTTATTGATGTTTCATTTGGAAGTTGTTCGGTAATTTTATCATCATTATATAAAATATGTTCAAACATAATTAAATGATATAATGGATATTGTAAAATATTTAAACAGTATTTAATTAGTTTAGTTTTTTAAAAAAAATGTATTTATATTTAAAAAAATATTTATTTGTAGGTCGTCTGAGCACAAAGTTTCTGTTTTAACCACAGGGTATATTCTTTTAATTAAAAAAGACATTTATAAAATAAATTATGTTAATAATTAAAAGAAAGTAAAAGTAAAAGAAAAAGGAAAAGTAATAAATATTTTATCAATAAAGTATTAAAATATATATTATATTATTTTATTAGGTAGATAGTAATAAGACAGGCATAATATAATATTTATTTCTGTAATAAAATTATTAATAAATATTATTTAATGTTTATCCTATTTAGCAATAAATATACTTTGAAGTTATACGCAGGTAGGAAAAATTTGTTGATTCATAAATGTAAAATCATAATTTTCTATATAGCATAGGTAATTAATATAATATTAATAATTATTATACAGATATGTTATGACTACCGAAATATATGAATCAATATTGATTTTTGAGAATTTAATGAAACAAAATTAATTTCGGTACTTGTGGTTTATAGTTATCAAATTTATGTAATATTTATAAAAAGCTACTGTAAATACTAGAAATATTTTAATTATTATATAGTACTTATAAAATAATTATTTTACTTTTTTCAATTTATTGGAATTATAATATTATTACAAAATATTTTAATTAACTGATCAATATTGTATTTAGTAAAATATTAATTTTATATTTTTTTAAATTATTCATAATAAATAATTTTGTTTTAAATGTTAATATTTTAATCACCAAACCATATTGATTATTAAAAATTAAAATTACATTTATGTTTTTTTCTTTTTATATTTTAATATGTTGTTACATATTAAATGCATATAAAATTATTTTATTAAAAAGTCGTATAATATTGCCACGCTGTATAAAACGTAAAATATTTTTTATAAAATTCTTTTTATTTGCTGTATTATTAATATATTTTGTGTGTTTGGATAATTTTATGTTAAAGAAAATTAAATAAAAAAAAAAAAAATCGTGGATTAAATTTTGAATGTTGAACTTACACTAACAAAATAGACATGGATATAAATGACTTTTATGAAGTTGTTTATTCATGACCGTTCTATATGAAAAATAATAATTTGAGGTTATGTGAATATATAAAAGAAGTAGTATTTGAGAGTTTTGAAAATGGAAAAATCGAGAAAATAAATGTAAAAAAAAAATAATATAGAAAGTAACAACCTAAAATATATGGAAATGCGTAGTATTATTATGTATGTAGAAAATCATATAATAATCCAGAGAATATAATATTATTAGAATTGGTGTTGTTAACCTCATACTTACATAATATTTGATGGTTAGAAATGAAACTATATATTTATGTACACGAAGAAGAATTATAAAAACCAATTTATAATAGATTTAAAAGACAGTTTTACGAAATTAGTTGAATTAGGTACTCGTATGTTTAGTATCAGCATTTTAAAATAGCCAAATTAAATTATATATTATGTAATAAAGAATACTTCAATTAACGTGTGTATATTAAATCCTTTACAAAGAAACTATGTATTATGAACTAATGCGTATTTATAAAAATTTATAAAAACAAACGTTAATTTTAAAATAGAGTTTTCTTTATTATTATTATTGTTGTTGTTGTGATGATTTCATGTTCAATTTTACGGTTCTCTACTTTAACCACGTGTTTGAAATTGATTAAAATTAGTGATGAATCGTAGGTTAAAACCAAAGCCGAATAACCGTCTGCAGTTTGCAATTATTGTAAATAACAGTACTTAGGCACCTATTTACATATACCATTTGCGCACGTTAGTTGAGCGTAACATGTAGACGGCGTATTAATAAATATAATAATATAGGTATATAAGCGTGTAATTGCAGATTCTTGAACAACGTTTCGGACGAGTGCAAGTCTAAGTAGTCGTAATGTGTATTATTAACGTCAGGTTCACGTGTAGAAGGTATTTTTAAAATAATCGTTAACAAGAAAACAGAAAGATATATACAATCCTAGTTCGTAACATATTACATTATACATACTCCTTGTAATTCATTTTGTACAGTGATGTAAGTGTAATACACGCAAGTATACCAACAACAGCATTATACAGGAGATTACCTTTGTCGACGTTAATTGCGTAAACACTCTCCGGAGTGTTTCGGGTATAACATACATAATATTATATTTTGAAGTTTTTACGATGCAAATACACATTCGTTCGCGCGTGTAAAAGGTACACGTCTATTATGCACCTACGACCTAACCGTTGTCATTATGTGTTCGGAACGGTATCTAAAACTTTTGGAATTTAAAATGTTTTATGATAATATTTCTAGTTTTTTTTCTATATAATATTATAAGTTCTATTCGTTTGAAATATTTGCGAATGTATATTTTATCATTTATAATATTATATTGAGACGAGTGATAAAAAAATAATGTATGAATTATTGAGTAATTGTTTTGACATTCCGTCTCGCAACAACAACAACAACAACAAAAAAAAAAAAATATATATATATATATATATATATAAATATTTTTACTGATACGTATGTAGGTGTAAACATTACATTAAAATAATTACATACGTTTAAATAATAAAAACGCGTGTCTATTTCTATTTTATCGTTCGAATTCCACCGATATTATTATTATTGGTATTTTTTAATTATTAAAACGGTGTCGCGTTAGTAGCGATAAATCGAAAATAATAATATCACACAGTGTTGTTGACGTAAATTATTATGTTAAAACATGTATGAAACATTTACACATGAGTGAATATTCTAGAGATATATTTTAGAGGTGAATACAATTATGTACTCTATAAATTTAAATCTTATTATTTATAAAATTTCGATGATAAATTTAAATTGTAAATTTATGTGTTACGACACTTTCTCGAAATCGAACGACTACGAGCACTATGTTAAAAAGTTTTTAGAAATAATATTATTACGTGTCGAAGAATTCAACTTGTCGGAATAATATTAATACAATGCGACGGGACTAACGCATAAACGAGTTATATAAAAACTTGATATAAATGTCAAAAGTTAATAATATTTTTGAATTATTAAAAAAATAAAAAAAAAAATATCAACATATGGTATTGTTAAAATTTCTATCATTGGAATGAAATAAAAATCGTCAACGGATAATATATTGTTAAATTCCGATAATATATTATAATGTTGTAGAATAAATAGGAATTTTATAAATTAATGAGCAATTTTAACTATAGAATTGTTGTAAAAATAAAAATTTAATTATTCTGTATAATTATTATATAAAATAATTACTGTAATGTAGTTAAAGAATGAATATGCGTATCTATTTAACTTATTTACATGATTTTATTTATAATGAACTTCGTTGTTCGAGCAACGTAGGAAATGAAGCATTGTATACAATTTTAATGGTCAATGTATATGAAGTTGCAAAATTTCAGATCATACAAACTACCTCTGATTAACCACACCAGTATCAGGGTCACACAAACAGGTATTTTTAGTCTCTTGAGGAGTAGTTTCATCCCTACGAAACGTACCGCTAAATGGTGCTTCGTGCTTGAGTAATTGAGCGGAGCTGGCAGGTAAAGCGAGCTATCCCTTACACTTAAAAAATATAAACTACTTATGTTTTTAAAAACTCAAAAATTTAAAAACTATAATCTAAGTAGTTTATAGTTTTCAAATGTAGAAGATTACTCGCTCCGTCTGCCGGCTCCGTACACTTACTTAAGAAGACGCCAATTGGATCGCAATTGGAGCATACAAAATCAAATTGTTTCAGGCGGGACCAACGTGTACAGGCTGTATTCAGGATGTATTTACCAAATTTATATATTACGTAAGGGAGAACTTTATTCGTGTCGTAGCGTTTTTATTTTTTTGATATCTATTAAACATATTAAGTTATTAATATGTATAGTTTAAGTTTTTATTTACTGATGAATGATTAAAAGAAGTTAGGAAAAAAATAAAAACACTACAACATAAATAAAGTTCTCATCTATATGGATTACGAAAATTTGGTGATTTTATCAATTATTATACAGCCTTTGTAAGTTTGTCCCGCGTAAAACGATATTGTGTCAAAAAATTTAAATATTATTTTATAATTGATTTTTTGACTAGTGAATGCCATTCGCCGATAACTATAATAGTCTTCTACACGAAAAATATCTTCTGACTGGATGAGGTCCGGACCGCGGGGTACGACGGCAGCCAACCGCCACTTTTCCTTGTCGCGTAATAACTATAATAGTGTCGTTTAATAGCTTTTTCATTGTTGTCATTATTTTAAAATTTATAAAAATAGAAAATGAAAATATTTTTGATTTTCCGTGGTGTATGGGGCGAATATTATTATAATATACTAATAATATGAAATTGAATAAATGAACATCTAAAAATTTGACGAGTGATTCAGTGATGACACTAAAACTTAACGGTTAGGTTGACTAAACGGTCATGGTCATATTATACCTAATTACTTATAATCAATATATGGTCATTATCATATTATTGTTCGTGATACTTACTAGTTGTTACGCTTATAATATTTTGCATTTTATTAAACCTTTTCTAAATAGGTATACTTATAATTTTTATATAAGTATATTTGTATTAATTTTTAGTGATATACTAATATTCTTATTTAGTGGTAGGTTCAGTATATTACACAATACCTACGTATTATTTTTCTAGGGAGACCAATATTATAAAAACGCGCGATACCATAAGCGTAATATTATACTAGGTTGTTTATTATAAAGTTATAAAAATAAACACGAAGAACCCCTGTTTTCCTTATTCGCACCGCTGGGGTTATACTAGGGTGAACATATTAAGAAAATGAAAAAAACGGGATATTTGTTACTCCCCCCCAAAAAAATACCCTCATCCATGTACATTCACTTCACACATTGCACACAAATTTTGAGAGTAAAAGTCCGAATCTTGTGTTATATCATAAACAATTATTATCTTTTTACTTTACCTTTTTTTTTTTTAGTAAAATAACATAAATAATAAAATATTTCTTTTAATTATTTTATTAATAAATAATATTTTCTTAAACAACACAATATTGCATTTTAAAACTATTATAATTTTTTAACAATTAGAAAAATTTAATTTTTAATATTATAATTAAAATATTAAACAATATATTGTTACATATTATAATATTACTATTACCGTTACATTTTTTTAACAAGAATTAGGAAAATTTTATACTATCAGCTATCTCAATTATTTATGAATTTTATAACCCTTCTTCTACACTTTCCACTAATTTTCTCGTACTTTTCAGAAGAACTTATCGAATTTAACAATTTTGGGTGTTTCAAAAGAAATTCATAAAACTGTTTTGTATTTTTTTTTTATTTATAGATAGTTTATTTACAACCATTAATACATTATATAATAAATAATTTGGAAATAACGGGATTAAAACAGGACAATCTTCTAAAAACGGGATAAAAAGCGTCCCGTTACGTTTGACAACCGGACGTGATGATAAAAAAAAATGACAATCCCGTTTTAAACGGGACGTCTGGTCACCCTAGGTTATACCAATCTATCTGGCAACGACTAGGTCTGTACTCTGTACATACTTTACAAATATAACATTATATTGTTACATCTAAGCTTAATGTTGTTTAATATTATTATACACGCGTAGTAATGATCAACAAGTGTTAGAAAACTTATTAATAGCGTAAATTATTATAATAATGTAACGTATTATCGCAATGTTCATACGATTATAATATTATGTATGTGTTATCAAAGGTCTATTGAATTAATATATATTTACCACTATCAGGTTCGTGGTCAGTTCGTAATAATACGTAGACCGTAGACGTGTTCTAATTAGTAGTATTCAAAACTCTTGTTAGGAATCTGGTTTAATATTTAATATTTAATATTTAATATTTAATATTTAATATTTAATATTTTATATTTTATATTTTATATTTAATATTTAATATTTTATATTTTATATTCTATATTTTATATTTTATATTTTATGTAATAATTAATTTCTATCTATTATTTAACTATCAACACTGAAAAAGTGAAAAATCAACATGGTGGCTTACAAAATAATTTTGGCTATCGCCGTCGTATCTTTCGCATTCATTCAAGTGATTATGCCTTATATTATCATGTATTGTTATTGTAATCATTTGGTTTATGAATTTTTATAAAGAATAAGTATTGTAATATTATTAGAAAATGTAAATAGTATTTACTAATAAATATATTTTTATCGAAATTATTTATCGTTATCCAGCGAAAATTTAAATTTTATCGAATAATATAAGATAATATATTCGTAAATAAATATTAAACAATTCATACAACGTAAAAAATAACGATCGTATTCAAAAATATTTTTGATTAATATCACGTTTAATAGCATTTTATTTGTATAATTTAATATAATATTATATATTTAATTCGATGATAACAAAGTATAAAATAATAAATTTAGAACTAATTTTAATTGAATATTATTTTTGTATTATACATTTTAACGTTTAATGTAGGTACTAATATTTAGATACCGATTGGGCCATTACCATTTGAAGCAATTTTTAAAAACTTTACCTCAAAATTGAGTGAATTTGGGGACCCAAGTAAATTATCAAATCAAATTTCATACAAAAATCCCATATGGTTCCGAGTATGGTTGTCATATATTGTAATGGTAACCTAACCGAGTATGGTTGTAGTACGGTTGGCTCGTTTTCCGTTTCAAAATGAAATGTTATTCGTTAAAATTAAACATCGTATTGTCGTCGCAGGACTGACAGTGATTTTTCAATATCAGTTTTTGGGACAATCGTCGTCAACACTACTGGTCGAATGTTTTTGTACAATTTAGAACTAGAGTTCTAGTGTAGTGCTGTAGTTTTTTTTTTTAATAAACAAATTTTTTTGTTACAGTATTTTTATATGTAAACATATGCTGATTATTAATTACGTAATGTTTGATATCATTTACCAGGTGGAAGGTAAAGTCGAAGACAAAGATTTATTTAAAGAACAAATGAGGATAGAAAAAATAAACTATAAATTTTATCAAACTTTTTTATTTCTTACACGAAGTGGAATCGATCTTTTGAAAAAAGTCCCCCAAGGAAATAAGGCAATTAAAAAAGAAATGATAGTATTCATCATGAAGCAAATAAAAACTATTCTGAAACAAGTCAAATCTTCCTTAAGTACGTGAATAATGAAGCCAACATTTTCTAAAAAAAAAAAAATAAAATATTAAATCACTTTTTTATGATTTCAGTGTAAATTTGTCGAAAATAAATCTTGAGCATAAACAAAACTAATGCAGTTTATTAGACTTTAATCTAAAACACAATCATATATTAACAGTTAATTTATTAATTTTTTTTTACCATTTTAATGTTGTTTTTTATCTACATTAAATAAAATATTGATTATTATAATAGAAATAGTTTTTATATTTTATTAATTTATTATTAGAGTTATCTTTATACTGTTACGTACCACAACCTAGTTTATTAATATTATACTTCTAAACAACATAATTAATAATATATTATAGATCATAATGCCATCTTGAACTTTTCACTGTAAAAGACTAAATATAACAAAAGTGCTTAATAGTCTTGTTATTTGCAAATACGAGAAAACACATCGTTCAATAACAACAACAAGGTGAAGGGTTAAGATTGGCAAATAATATAAAAAGGCATAAAAAACAAAGCACTAATGAGACGACCAATGGCACCCAACATCATAGCAGAGACGACCAGCGGCACTCAACGCCATAGCCGATATCTAACCGTCGGTATAGTATCCTTTCAAACAGGATCTTTTGGGATTCAATAAATTAAGGAGGTAACCATCACCGTATACAGTCGAAAAGGAACAAACTGCAGTACTTTCAATTTGCGACTACGAAAGATTGAAAGAAAATGAATTCAACAACATTGAAATTAGTACTTTTGTGAGCATAATTTATATATCTATATACGTATATCAGTAGGAATTACTATATTATTTTTGGGGTTATATGTTATAATATGTTATATTGTATTATTATATTACGGTTACGGTAGTATCTCTTGGAATTAGCTACTTCATTGTAATTTAAATCGTTAAAACGAAAAAATTGAGATAAATAAATTGAAGATACCCCTTGAGAGAATTAAATAGATAAATTGAGGAAATAAAAAGTGAATAATAAAATTTTAAAAAGTGAATATTGAGAATTAATAAAATGAATATTGAATAAATGAAATAAATAATCGAGAATTAAAGAATCCAATACAAGAGATATTGAGATATATAAATAAATTGAAATATAATAAAGCGAATATTGTAATAATAAAAGTTAAATTGATAAAATTTGTGAATAAAGAGATTATTGAAATATATAAAAGGTACCGAAATAATAAAATATATAAAGATAAATTTATAAAAAAAAAAAAGTAAAAATTCAGCATAAAGAGCTATTGAAAATAAAAGTAATATTAATAAAGACATAATTGAGAATAAAAAAAAAGAGCTGATACTCCTGCCGCACAGGATACAGGTGTGCGAACCATAGCGTTTAATTTTAATTAGAATTTGAATGCAATGATAAACCATTGCATTCGAAAAAAACGATTCAGAGCGAAGTTCAGTCAGATTATAATTTTCGTTTGAACTAAAAATATCAATTTAAAACAGCTATAAAAAAAAATTGAGATTAGGGATTTTTCTAATATTTTAGTATGATGTTAGGTAATATGTAAGTATACTTCAGTAAAATTTTCAGACCCTAATACCAAAAATTACCAATTTTATCAAACATTATATACGTAAAAACGAGAAATTTACGAAATATTCGAAGTCCTATATTTAGTAAAAAAATTTAAAAAACGGTTCCCAAATTTTACCACATATATATAATAGCTATGTGAATACCCAAAAAAATTTTCAAGTCTCTAACTTAAAAATTGCCCGAGTTATCGTGAAATATAGAAATTGAATTCGTCAAAATTTCATTTTTCGTGAAAAATGCCGTTTTTTCGTCATTTTTTCGAAGTTTTTTCTACCGCTTATAGTCAATTTTGAGAAATTCGAAAAATGACCTAAATAAAGTACCATCTACATCCACTTTTACATCTGAAACTCGCTATTCGTGAAAATCGAAGCATTATTTCGGGTAGTAAAAGTGTTTTCAGAATATTTATTTATATGTATGGATTCTAAAATTTTCGTTTTCCTAAAAATATCAACTTAAAACGGCTATAAAAAAAAATTTTGACAATGGATTTTTCTAATATTTTAGTATGATGTTAAGTAATATGTAAGTATACTTCAGTATAATTTTCAGACTAAAATACCCAAAATTGACAATTTTATCACACATTATATACGTAAAAACGTGAATTTTACGAAATATTCAAAGTCCTATATTTTGGAGAAAAATTAATGTAACGGTTCTAAAATTATACCACATATATATAGTAGCTATGTGAACATCCAAAAAAATTTTCAAGTCTCTAACTTAAAAATTGCCCGAGTTATCGTGAAATATAGAAATTGAATTCGTCAAAATTTCATTTTTCGTGATAAATGCCGTTTTTTCGTCATTTTTTCGAAGTTTTTTCTACCGCATAGCGTCAATTTTGAGAAATTCAAAAAATGACCTAAGTAAAGTACCAACTACGTCCACTTTGCTACCGGAAACATACCCTATTCGTGAAAATCGGAGCATTATTTCGGGTAGTATTTTTGTACACAGACATAAAAAAAAAAAAAAAAAAAAAAAAAACAAAAAATAATCACAGATCATTGTAAAACCAATACATTCTTCGCTTCGCTCAGAATCTAAAATATAGAAGTAAATAAAATTGATAATAAGGATATAGACGAAACAATTGAAAATAAAAAAATAGAGTTATTAAATGAAACATTTAAATTAATAGATTTTCAGGAAGAAACCCCAAATCCTAGTGAACGAATAGGAACGCGTAGTTGTTTAGACATAGAACACCATGTTTTAATTTTTGAGAAAAAAGAGAAATACGTAAAATGTCATAAAAAGATATAGTAGTACTTAAACAAGAAGAAGCGATAAGAATAATTACCTCATGTACAGGAGATGATGACATATTATATCAATTTATAAACACATGTGATTTGGCAATTCACTTGGTCGAAGTTAAAATTGTACCAATAATAATAAAATATATAACTACGAAATTAAATGTAAAAGCTCTTGATATAATAAAAGAATACTTCTAAATGGGTATTAATAAAGAAATATTTAACTGATGCAATTGAATCACAATATTCAACATCAGCATTACAAATCGGATTAAATTCTATAAAGATGAGAAATGGAGAGGACGTAAATAGTTATAGTGATAGGTTTAAAAATTTGTATTATAAATTATGTAACTTAAGTACAATAAATAAGCTTGATAATGAACAGAAAATAATACATCAAACCTTACGAGAACAAACATTAATAGTATATATAAAAGGATTGGTAGGACGAATAAAAACTATTATAAAAGCCAGAAATCTAAGTATGATAGAGCAAGCAAAGCAAATAGCGAGATCGGAGGAAATTGAATATCAATCAGAAAGAGAATCAAATAATAATATAATATAAAGAAAACACGGAAATAATAGTAATAATACATACAATAACAACCAACATTACCAAAGATTCAATAATAAAAATAAATATGTATTAAAAAATAATTATAGTTTTAATAGCTCAATTAGACCTAATTATAATAAAAATAATAAAATTAATGCTTATCATTTAAATAGTAATTATAATAATATAAATCGATTTAATAATCAAAGTAGAGCAATGCAATGTAATAAATGTATCGCATCACATTACACCAATCAGTGTAAAAATGATCAAAATAATAATATTAATTGGCCTTCAAACCCTAATTAACTTTTAAGATCAAACAATTATAATGTGAGAGTAATAATATATGCATATTGCAAACGGATAAGTCACAATTATAACATAGGAGAGTGTCGTAAAAAACAAGATTATGAACGATATAGAAATAATAATACTATAATTAATACTAATAATCAAAATAATAATTCGGGAAACGAATCAGGTTCGATCGCGGTAAACGGAAGTCGATCGATAAATCAACTTTCCGTAGAACCATCAGAAATTGCTTCCACATCTTTTCAGAATTAAAAAGAAATCATATAATATGCGAATGAACATGTAGTACAAATAATAAATTATAATTACTTATCGATACAGGTAGTGAAATAAATATAATAAAAATAAATTGTCTAAGAGGAGAATTAATGGTAGACGAAAGAGAAAAAAAGTTAGATTAAGAGGAATAAATGAAAAATTAATAAAAACCAAAGGAAAAATAATTATACCTATTATAATAAGTAATCATAAATTAAATGTAGAATTCCACATAGTAGGAAAGGATTTTCCTATACTCAAAAATGATATATATCACAAATTTTTATTAGAACACAATGCTATAAGAGATATTTATAATAACAAATTAATAATAAATAATGATAAAAATATTGAAATACTTAATAACGATAACTATTTAATATTAAATCCAAGAACAGAGAGTATAGTACAAATACCGATAGTTGATGAAAGGTTAGATAATAAGAATATTATTATTATTATAATACACAAACAGGAGATAATTAAAGATGCATATTTCGGTAATGTAATGTAATTAACGATAAAATTTTAATTTAACTATTAAATACATCAGAGTTTGCACAACCCATTAAATAAAAAAAAATATACAAATAATTAAATTATTACATACTAAGTATAATTATTGATGTACCTAATTAAAAAATAATTAGAGATATATTGAATAGTTTTTTTTTAATTATAATGAATTCCTTATGGACATCACGATAACATGAAAAAAATTCCGTAGGTACATAATCATTATTTCTTGTTAGTATAGTCATATAATAATAAATATATCATCTTTGGATAGAGCGTTATCTAACAGTCATTTTAAAGTTATTTTCATCGACAAATGATCACATTGTTATAAGAAAAATAATAATAAATGAGTGGTTTCATAATAGTGCAACCACTATGCTTCAAAGGGTTACGTTATGTTAGCTAACAAGTTAGACAAAAAAATGATAAACCATTACATTCGAAAAAATGATTCTGAACGAAGTTCAGTCAGATAATGTTTAGTATTGATTAAAATTTTGACATTTTTTTATTAAATATTTAAAACGCAAAGTTTTCTCACACGTATAGTACATAAATGAACACGGAACACCCTATAAAATTACCTACCGCCCCAATAGGAACTAAAAGTAACGGGTCAATACCTATTTGTATAACCCTGATACTGGTGTGGATAATCAGTGGTTTTGTATAACCTTAAACCTCACTTCGCGAGACGGCGTCTTACATTTATATTATATTAGCAATAAAAATATAAAACGCACAAACGGTAGGGTAAAAATTATTTATATTAACTAAGACCTAATCGTTATTATTTTTATTAACCAGTGAAATTATATTTAGATAATTTATAGAATAACTATTTATTTTATAAAAATATTGTAGTTCATTAACGCTAACACACACATATAAATATATTATATTAAATAGCATTGTGTGTGTGTGTATTATACGTCTAAACACAAAATCCGTATAGGACTACCTAGTAAAATTTGAAAACGCCGTGTTAAAATTAACGAAAAGTTCAAAAAAAGAAATATTTTTGCAAAAAATTCAAAATGTATGATAATAATATTTTAATTAAACTATTCGGATCGGAACATATAATATATAATTAAATTGTTTATAAAGTATATAGCATTAATTGCGATGTAAATGATTAACGTATTGGGTTAGGGTATTAGGATCTTTGCGATATACATGCGATCTTTGGAATGTATAAAATACGATATAGTGAATTCGGCCTACAGAGGACACGGTTATTATTAAGTGATACGGAAGACGTACGGAATTTTATCAGTTTCCCGTTGTTATTGGGCTAATTCAATAAAATTTATCTCGAACATCTGCAATGGTTCGTGACCGCGCATTTGTTTATTGAGGAAGTCTAGAAGTGCAATGGAAATAATAATAATTATGTTATAATTAAAATAACGTTTTTCTCTTTATCGAGTCAATTAAAAATACTTGCTGCAACCTTGTCGTTAAAAAAACAGAAAATCGATTTCGTACGGATATAATTTATACAACAGTATAAGATCGCGTGTTGTCGAAATGTTATTGTCAGTCGTCGGTTATTATAATCTACGATCAAATAAAACGATTTTAACACATCAGGTACCAGGATGATGGTAAGTGGAAATAATTTTATAAAAACTATTTTTAAGTTCGATCTTGAATGTATTTTTACAAAATCCCATATTTTTATACGATCTGTATAACCTGCAGTGAATTATATTCGACGATTCCGAAATTGTAATAAAAATACATTTTTTTTTACTATAGTATTAAATTACACGTTCTTCGATATACGATATTATAGCTTATATCGGTAGGTACTTCTATTATATATTGTATCTATTATAATATTATTATATGTAGTTTTATGAACGGAAATGATTTATTTTTCGAATCTCTTTGTGATTCGATTGTAAAAATAACCATTTCTTGTTCCATGATTTAATGACCTAACCTATATGAATTTAGTTGAACGTCACGTGGTACTCGGTAATGGTTTTCGGTTTATGTATGATGAGCTGCGGAACGTTTTGTGACGATGCCGTTGCAAATTCCAGCGAACTCAGGAAGAAACGTTTCGTCGTGTTCAGTGGTGACGGAGTGCCCGAATATGAAAGTGTAGACGTTGACGACGGCCCTTACGTTTATGACGATTGGTACGATGATGTTGACATTGATGACAACGATGACTATGACCATGGTGATGAGCCCGGTTATCACCACGTGTGGTGGCATTTTTTCTACCATCACGACGAACCGCATTTGCCGTTTCCTCTGTTCCCGCCGTTTGTGGTACATCGGTTACGACCGGCATACCGTAGTTGTGATCAATGGCCATTCGAGTGCAAGAGTACGCTAGAAGCGATCCTGTGGCTCCAGTGTTATTACGAATTCGTTGGCAAGACACAAGACACCAACGATTACACGGTCAAAGTACACACTTGGAAAAAATGAAAAAAAATTGTACACAACACTTTCACATAGGTACCTAATCATATAAGTGAGTTTAACGTTCGCGGCGATCGATATTTTATTTTTAATTTCTCGAATAGTCGTTATAAAATGACACATTGAGCGGCCATCACCGTGTTATTACGATATACTTAGTTATTATGGCTTAGATGAATGATATATTTTATATTTTTCGAAGTCCAATAGCAAATCATATGTACGAGTATTAACCTTTAAAATAATTAAATTTTTTTTTATCATCCATTAATTTTTTATTTGCATTTAATGTCAACTTTTAAACTTAAATACCTATCTGAAAATTTAGAAAAATCCCCTAATATTCAACGTTAATATTACGATATAGTTTTCAAACTAAAACTGCGTATATTTTATTATTTTTTTTTTTTTTTTACACAAACATCGCGTTGTATAACATTGTTATTGTGTATATTACACTTTTCATTCATATTTATTATACTATATTGTACTCGTATTATTATAATTAAGGAAATAAATAAGACCGAAATAATATTATATTTGAATTACATACAGTTGTTTTTTTTGTTCGCCTCTTCTTCTTTTTTATATAAGTTAAACATGTTTTTTGTCGGTTTTAACCGTTCGGGATCCAATAATCATAATAATTATAATAAAATACAAAACAAGAGGAAAATAGATCATGTCAAACTCCATGTGAACTCTGTCCACGAACCACGAAACTACTAAATTAGTTGTCTAAATACACAAATATGGCAATACTTTACTCAGAATCGTTATTCTGGTCTTTTTTTTAGGTATTTTATGGTCATTTATATTTAAAGTAGGACTGCATGAATGTACAAATTTTAATCAATGTACATAATAATAAAATTATTTGATGAACTTCGCTTAAAGTCATTTTTCGAATGTAATGATTTATCATTGCATTCAAATTTGAATCAAAATTATATCCTATCTTCTTTAGACCTGTATTCCTTCTACATCAATATCAGCTCATCGTTCTATATTTAGTAGAAAAAATAACGTAACAATTTTAAAATTTTATCATATATATAATACTTATTTTATACCCATTAAAATTTTCAAGTCTATAAGTTCAAAATTTCCTATGTTATCGTGAAATATTTCAATTGATTTCGTCAAAATTTAAATTTGCGTGAAAAAAGCCGTTTTTTGGTCGTTTTTCCTATCGTCTAATTTGAAAAATTCGAAAAATGACCTAAATCAAGTGCCAACTACATCCACTTTCTAGCTGGAAACATATGCTATTCTTGGAAATCGGAGCATTATTTTAGATCAAAAAGTGTCTACACACACATATATTCCTATATATATATATACGAGTATATTAGACACAGATCATTGTAAAACCAATACATTTTTCTCTTCCATTAAAATTAAAAAGTCGCGAAAAAATATTTTATACTTTTTTTAAAATTATTTTTTCTTTTAAATTATTATGGCAACGAACGTACATTTTATGACCGAATTGTACAACATGGCCATTGCTAATTGTTATTATTATTATTTCTCTTAAAAATATTTTATTTTATTTTTAAAAACACAAACACGTATTGTCATCATTGCGTGGGCGGAGTAATAATAATAATAAAATAATATTTTTCCACGGTTTTTATAAAAATGTCCGGAAATGTAATCTATATATATATTATATATACAACTGACCTGGGATGAGAATAATTGTCATATGCGTTTGTTAAATGAAATAATTATAAATTATACACGAAGAATATCTGTCTAACGACATGTAAACGAGAGATCCTTAAGAGGTTGTATTTATTCTTTTATTTAACTTGTATTTATTTGTTTATTATAATATTATATTATAGTATTATACGATACGAACATATGGGATTTTCATGTGAAATTGTATATATATATATATATATATATATATAAATACTTTTTAAAACAAAAAGTCGATAGTGGATAATGTAAAATGTATAATCGTTTTCATTATTATCCCTATATTCCCTGTTCACATTAGATAGAACTCAGCAAATTCGACCGTGGTATACATGACCGGGTTAAACTTGAGTTCCAGTACTTTCTTGTAACCACCTATTACCTATATAAAATAAATTTTACGTTTTACACGACACATCAATTGAAAGTTACTTATAAATGATAATATATTAATAAATTATTGAATTTTGCGTGTATCTACTTAAATATAGTTATGAGAATATGCGTATATAATATATTGCACGAAGTTAAATTTATCTATTTAATAAATGAAATTATCCAGGTTAGATATAAATATATACAAAACATAAATGGATACATTGTTATGAAAATTTTATACGAGTATAATTTTTTTTTTTTAGTTTTTTTTTTTAAATTTAATTTTATAATTATTATTTTGAAAAACACGTTTAATATTCGAAAAATATAAATTAACGATAACGTAGACTATATTTAAGTAAAAATATTTTTATATTACTTTATACCTTCTTTATCACGTTAAAATAAAATTCTACAATACGGTTATAACGTTTTACGACAATATTAATAATATGATTTGAATAATATATTAATATCTTAATAACATTATAAGTTTAGATATTATTAATTACATTTACAATAATAATTATTATACATGACTTTTGAAATTAATTCAATAATTATTATTGTGTAAAATTTAAAGATTAAATCAAGACACCACTCTTAATGACCCTTTACCTTAAGATTCTATTTTAACTGTGTTTTAATGACCAAAAGAAGTGAAATGTAAATACCTGAAAAACAATCAACAAACGCAAATGTAATTTATAATTAAATATTAAATATTAATTTAAGTTCAGCTTGTTTTAAACTAACTGCTTACTTATTATAGATTATGTTTACGATAATTATAAGATTACAATTTATTGAAAAATATTAAAGATCAATTAACTAAGATATAATCAGTCGATTTGTTAATTATTTATAAACGAATATACATTTTTCTACATAAAATAACGTTTGAACATATACGGTTTACAATAATAAATATTGTAATATAATGCAATAATTGGTAATTTAAATAAATAAACTATTATGTATTATTAAATATTACATTCAAATTATAATTAAAAAAATTAATTTTTAATACGATTCAATTGAAATTATATGCGATAATAACGACTTTATAATATTATGTACCTATCTTATTGCAGTACATGCAATTATATATTTATTATAGTCATTTTTAATTATTATATGATAATGGCTACAATCTACGGACATAAATTAACTATTTGGAAAAAAAAAAAAAAATTTCTTAAATTAAAAGTGGATAACTAACTTAATAATTCCAAACGAAATTAATTCGTTAATTTTATTTTACCTTGCATAAAGAAGAAGTCGTCGTAAAAGTTAATTAAAATAGTTTCGTACATAGTCAACTGGATAATAATTGCAACGAATTGACCTGAGAATTGAGCGTTTAATATTAAGTATAATATTAGTGTGCAAGTTCTAAATTCGTATAATTAGCGACTATACGTTTATTTCTATTAATTATTACAATTCATATTGTAACCGATTTTAGATGAAACTAGTAAAATTCGCGATAACAAAAAAATACACTCGACCGAACAGTGTGCGACAATATCTGGATAAAAAAAAAATAAATAAATAAATAAATAAATTGTGTCCTGATTGTTAAAAGTGTCACAAAATGACTAAAATAAACAAATAAAATATAACGTGTGTATATAATCGTTTTAGATCACGCGATTAACCGCATATTAAAAAAAGAAAAATAATTCCGCAGAGATATTATAAACGATATGTGACCGACAACACAATATTCTCGCGTCCTCGATATAATTCAGGGATTTCTTTATGGTTTTTACAAAGTAAATATACGATGAAAAATTTTATCGAAAAAATGCAAGTATGTAGTATATAAATTTGTAAATTACGACGAAACGCATTACTTTGAATATTCGATAGGATTTCGTCTTAGATTTTTCTTCTGTCCCTATATTATATTCTTCTCGGTCGATAAAAACGAATTCTCGTCGATTTTCGTGTATAACATGAAGATTTTTTGGGGTAATCGCTTTTCGCGTCGATTTTCGTAAATATACGTAAATACGAGTATAGGTACATAATACACTCGTATAATAATAATAATACGACACGTACTCGTATACACGGATGTGGTATTTTTTACAACGGACGACGGAGGGTGGAGAAGGATAAAACGAATCCGCGAGTTTAGAAACTATCCGGATGTAAGAAACAAAATACAAAGACGATGTTTTTTTATATACATTTATAAAAATAGTAAAAAATGGTAAAACTGGTAAAAATTTTAAAAATGGTAAAAATGGCAATCGTCAGGGCGCCAACGCAGCAAATCGTGAGGTCAGTATGTAAAACACATTTTCCATATTATAAATAGTAATATGGTAGGTATATGGATATATTATTATATAGGTTGGTACGCTTGTTGTAGGCGTAAATAACGACGTATCATCGTTCAAAAGTCGTTTTGTGATGACGTTTCGCGGGCACAAATCGCGTCCTGCAGGTCGTTTCGTCCGCACACCGCACGCCCATGGGTCCCGTAAGTGTCGCGCGACTGGGAACGATCGAATGTTACCAAAACGCAATACGCATCTGGTCACATATCGTGCACGGTACACACACACGCCTAACTCACGGCCCCGAATCGTATGGCATAACCCGTAAGGTCGCCGTGGGCGTAACGACGAAAACGTGTCGCAGATACGACCATATACAATTGTACACATTATATAGGTACGTTTTTTTATTATTATTTTTTTTTTTTTACCTTTCCTCGCGTCTTTTCCGGTGCGGTATATTTTTATTTTATTTTATTCTTTTTTTTTTTCTTTTTTTTGCTCCTCCTTTCTTATATATATTCCGTGTCCGCAATTCCGACGATGTACGCCGCGCGTATTGTTGCAGCGATTCACTCTCGGAAATTACGACCGAGGGACCCCTCGACCAGAGTTCGTCCGGCCGTCGCGTGACCGGTATCCTAATTATCCGTGTCCCGGCGGCCGGGGCAACGAATCGCCGGCGAATACGAAATGCGGACGTCGGTACGTGCGCCGGCGAAAGAGTTGCGGACGGTCCACGATGGACGTGCGCGGATATAATAATAATATTCATATAGGCGTTATGTTATTATTATTATTATTATTATTATTATCATTAGGGCTGGATTTAAGGGGTCTGGGTGGGCTTCAGCGAAATCGGGCCCCCTCACAATTTATAATTTTTCTATGAAATTCGAAAAATATTTCAATAATGATATAAGTACGTATATCATATACAATTTTATTTTATTTTATTATTATTATTAATTTTAAATACTGCAACTTTCAATAAGTGAAATATCTATGTTAAAAAAAAAAAAATTATAATAATTTCTACGAGTACAATTATAATACAATAAATATAAATAAAATTATGTTTTAATTGTTATATACGCATAATGCGTATAGGATATTCGAAAATTCCGTCTTTGCTATTCTCTATGACTCTATTATTTGCTTATAATAATAATAATTATTATTATTATCATTATTATTATTTTTATTATTGTTGTTATTATTATTGTGCGTCCGGATGTCAGGCGAGGAGGGAACATGCATATTTTTCTAATCTGACCTAGGATTTCCAAACGCGCTGCGACTTCCGACCCGTCGTCGGATAGGAAATAATATATAATAAATAGTTACGATGGATGAGCAGAAAAAAAAAATGAGGTTAGAAAAGTATAATTCATCTCATCGGGGTGACCTTATGCCATAACGTCCTCGACCCGGTCGTCGCGGATAGGCGTTAAAACCGCAACGAAGAACGGCGTGTCGCCGCGGTCGAATTCAATTTCGTTTTTTTTCTTTCCACATTGTAATATTATATTTTATACTATCGTTTGCCGGAATAAAAATTAAATTCGCGCGTATTTTTTTAATTTTCATATATATATAATATATTATATTAAACGTACACTCTTATTATTTGTAAAACGAACACCGACGTCGTTATTTGAAGGACTCGTTTTTTGTGTATTTTGTTATCGAAATAAAGTGTAAAATTTTTCAACAATTGTTTACGATTGGAATTTACAAGAAATATTATTTTAAAGGGATCGCTGATTCTTATTCCCCCAAGGATTATTGTAGTGTTTTTACGTAAAAAAAAACTCCCGTCGAAATATAGAAACGAATACAATACGATTATAATAATATAATGAGGTATTCAATATTGTTGAATATCTTTTAGGTCCGTCAGAGGTTTTTCAAATTTAGATTTTCTCATTCTATTTATGTACTTATAATAAATAAATCGTATTTTTTATTATTCAAAATTTATAAATTTAATCGATAAAATAATATTCTAGTTTAAGTCATTTAGCTTTTGGTCAACTAAACGATAAACATCAAAACGGTCAGTGATAGATACGCTTTCGTGATTAATTGTAGGAATTATTCGATGGATTAAATATTTTATATTATTATTAACGACTCGATTAATATCTGTGTACAACAAAATAATATAACTATTAACCATATTATGACATTTTTACAAAAGACTAACGTCAAAGTTATTATGATTGCAGTCAAAAAAATTTCACTATATCGTTTGAATTTAAAAATTCTAAAAATTCACAGAATACTTATGTGTACCGCGGAATTTTTTAACATCCGACACTTTGTTTTTCATTATATTATATAGTTTATTTTCGTTAATATTTTTAGTGTGATTAAACGTAGACTAATATCGAATAGACGATGAATACTCGTTTTCTATTAAGTTTTAAGAATAAAATGTTATTAATAATGTAATAATGCATCAAATTTGGGGTTACACGTTCGAAAACGTATACGAATTATTGATGTGGTGTGTACTTAATACGTTTTGTCAACTAGTCGTTCGCAATGTATAACCGAACATTTGTACGTCATACTTTATTAAAATATAATTTACGCACGACGGATTTTGTAAATACGAGTGTGTATTCGACAATGCGATTTAAACAAAAAAAAAAAAAAAAAAAAAAAGAGGAAAGAATACGAATAGAAAAAGGAAAACACTCGACTTACAATCGAATCCCCGGTTGAATGCATCTATATCACAGTTTAATAATAAACCGTATATTATGATGAAAACATACTTCCAGAAATGTTGAACGAGACATACAGACATTTTTTTTATGTTTCCCAAACATCAAATTTTTTATATAATGTACCATTGTACCTAAGTAAAACCATATTAATTTTTACGAAACACGCAACTTGAAATTTATATATTTACACGTTAAGTCCTCATATTAATTATACACATTTAATAATTTTTCCCCTTCTCAAAATTTAAGTACACTCAACTTATATGTTTTATTTATTATGAAATATTTCTCAATTGGTACTTATAATATATCATAATATATAGCTATGCATTATGTATGAGCATGTCACTCGTAACACTATTTTATTCTTTGGCGGTACAATTTTTAATATAAATAATAACAATTTAATGTGCATTTTTAAGTCTGTTCTTTTGTACGAATCAGCTATAATTTTCTTTTTTTGCACAATTTTTCTATTAAATGTTTCAAATTTACAAGAGCCATTTTCTGTAGTTCTGAATATAATATTATATTCAAAGGAAATTACCGTTATGGATTAATATCATATAATCAAAGCGCTTAATAGCTGTGTATTATATTTATGTTCTATCTGTATTATTATTTATTTTGTTTATACACGTTTATTACTTTTGTTAAATTATAAATAACCTAACATTTATTTTTATATACCACTTTCTGTGGATATAACTTAATATTAGCTTAGGACCGTTCTTCACACGTTTTTTAATTCAGTGTAGGTACATCAAAATTTTTGGAAAATAATATAAATTTTTAAAATGATTATGATGAAAACATTATTTTCGAAATACGTATTTGTTGAAATAAAAACAAATTTTTTGTAGACATTGGGTATTTTTATTTTATTTAATAAAATTTCTACAAGTGATTCTCACCAAAATAAAATAACGTTATATATAGTTTAAATATTAAAATGCATATTATTTTGATGGTCTATGCGCTTTAATAAGTGTCATAAAACATTTAAATATTGTAAAATATAGGATAGATATTATATAACGTATAATTTAATTTAAAAAAATTTGCATAGTGTATAGGAATATTGGGTGTAGAAAGTGGTGAAGGGCGAGTAACCGAGTAAATACAACAAGAGAATTTTCATTAGTTAAAAGCGTATATAACGATAATTTAGATAATAGTAGATAACGACAATAGGCAAAAAAAAAAAAAAAAAAAGAAAAAGTGAAATTACATTACGATCCTCGATGACTCAATCTCATGTAGACGAAATAATTTTCGAATACAATAAAAAAGAAAAAAAACTGAAATGTAAATGTTGTTTGTATATTATGTTATATTTATAGGAAATGAATACAAGATAAGCCATAGGACCGACGATATTATACCACGGTTGATATGTTCTCCAGGGAGTGTGTTATGTTATTAACCATATACTCGTACATGATAAATTATAAAATAAGCATAACTTATAAATAAGTTGAACGAATATAATGATAATACTATAAAATAAAAATGACGGTATTATCAAATAAAATTATTTTAAAATTTGTTTTGTGAAAATCGATGGATAATAATATAGTTAATGTCACAATATTATATTCGTATGATATTTTTTTCGCAGCTGACTTTATCAAGCCGAAGTATTTTCGAATGATTTAAAATCGATTTCGAATAATAATAATTATTCATCATCTTCGAAAAAATTAAATAAATTGTGTAACTGGCCGAAATATATAATTATATAAATATATCGTGTAATATGAAATTTGTACTTTGTACCGATTCAATTATTATTTAAATTCAGTTTTATATTATGTTTAATATGAATTTATATTATTCTATACGTAATATGTACATAATGGATGCAAAATACGTATATCAGACCAAAGAGCAATAACGTATTTTAAGCGTATTTCAGTTAAAGTATTATAATAATAATATACGAGTTTTCATATTATTATATAACCTATATTTTAGTTTCCCTCGTTTTTCATGGAATGAAAAATTAAAAACCATTATACCGGTTTATATCTATTTGTGTACAATATCATTGTGTTGTTCATATAATTTATTATAACAATCTTTTGAATAACGTATAATATTTTATATAATATTATTGATTATAACATTATTTTTAAACGTTTTCTGAAAATATTTTATTGTATTAAATAATAATTACAATATATATACTATCGTAAAAGTAAAACACATTATCGTTATTTAATTCGGACGAAAAAATAAGGTATCATAAAAGTAATTATAGAAAAAATATATTTCTATAACGTGGTTGTGGTACGTGAAAGTATACCTATAGAAATAATAATAAGCATTACAGAAAACTATAAACACTACGACATTCTTCAATTTGGATATTCAAAAAACGTATACTTTTCTGTCGTATAAAAATAAGAAATAATATGAATAACGTAATGGTATTGGATAAATTATTATCGTTGAAATCTTAAATGGTACATATAATCATTGAACACGCAGCATCATATCGTTTCCATTGGAAAAAAAAAAACAACATTATCGCGTCTCATGCCATTTGAGTAAAATATATATTTCAGACGTATTTTGTGCGATTTACTGTCGTCTTTTTTTTTTTTATTATTCTTCTTATACTCATCGAAAGTCACGTTATACCACGCGAAACACAATTCAAAACGAAACGGAAATATGTATATACGAGTATATAAAATATATTTAAAAACGCTATTATAATATTATCGCGTAGAATTATAAAAGTTCTCGGATCCGACGGGTCGTGTTTGGTTACGATTACAACTGCGATGTAACAATACAGAGTCAAAATAATACGATATCGATAGAACGTGAATACGAAATCTGGAGTATAAAATTCACCCCTCGAGAGTGTATCGAAAACGACGCCATAACACAGATTATGACGTATTGTACACAATATAATAAAATATTACAGTAGAGATTTAAACGTTTTTCAGCGTTTTTCATCCGTGTTGGGTATTTTGTATTTATCTGTGAAAATGGTAAATCTGCTCATCGGCCGGCTAGAAAAAAAAAAGAAAAAAAAAAGAACGAATTATTACAATTATATTATATGTATATGTATAATATCTTTAATGTATACATTAACATTACATAACAAATAAATTCGATTTGAAATAATAATAATAATAATAATAATATATTTATTTATATTTATATAGATATGCAGAGTGCAATATTAGAAATAATACGTATTACATTTTAATAATCCGATTACTACAATCTATTTTTTTTATATATTCATATTATGAATATATATTTTATATAAATAATGCATGTTTTAAATTATAATTACACATTTATTTTGTTTTGAGTACTTACTTAAAATAAAAATACAATCAATAATTTGTATTATTTTCATATTTATTGAATTGTCGAGATCGGAGTTAGCAATTAATATATTATTATAAAAATATAATATAATATATAGTTTTTATTTATTTTTTAAATTACTTTATAGTCGAATTATTAATTTCATTACACATAATATACACATGTCAAGAATGTATTTGGATATTATATTATATTTAAAAATATATCATAATTAATTTAAGTCATATCGATATAAATACATCGTACGAATACTAAGGACGGGTCGACGACACGTCCAGATTATGTTAAATTTTAATCGATAACAAGAGCATGAATTCGTTTAAATCACATATTAGACGTGTTATTTAAAATAATAATATATTATATTATGAATTATTATTGTATTTTAATGAATACTGCTACTTATTCTTCAAGTCTAAATTAATTATAAACGTCTTATTTGGTTTATATTCACTCACATTGATCGGAATAATATCGTTCAAAGACAGAATTATGCAATTTAATCGTCATACACGTGGGGAGTAATGTAACGTTTACGGAAATAATTGAAACGTGGACGACTGTAATGCGTCGTAGTGACGTACAGAAAAACAAATTCAATGGAATTTCGTATGATGTCAGTTGCACGAAAGTATAGTTTCCTATAGTTACTTGATTTGCATTTTAATGAGTTATGTACACAAGAAGAAGTGAATTCGACTTGTTCTTCTTCTGTTATACTTATAATATATTATAGTGTATAAAAACGTTTGTAAATACATAGGACGAAAGGTAGCAGCAAATTATAGTATCATAGGTTCAACGTAGTTGAACGCTGTAGACGAAATTTCAAGATTTGATTCAATGAGTAAATCAATCTGGGACACTGTATACTAACAAATAATAATATTAAATAATTCTTAACTAGTGTTCCTTCTAGTTATTCTGCAATCACAGATATACAAATTAAATAATATAATATTTAGCTATAGCGTATGCGTAAATCTTAATAATATTGTGAATAGAATTAAACTTTTTTTTCGAAACACAATGATTATATAAGTATTTGAAAGTCGTTCCGAACATTATTTTTTAATTATTATTATTTTTTTTTCATCTCTTTGGAAATACAGTCGTACATAGGCATAATTTCGTATTTACTATAGTATTATATGTGTTAATAATATAATGTATTCCACCAGAAAAAGTTATTATTTATATAGAAAATGAAAAAAAGTAAGATTACAACTAAATTGAAAATTTTTATCTATTTCTATTCGATTATTTGTATAAATAGTTAAAATACTCACTAATCTTCAAAAATATTATATTATTAACAATTTTTAACCAAAAAATATTTAAAAAAAAATATTTTAAGCAAAAGTACTAAATTAATACCTACTGATAATAAATAATTTATCAAAAAATACATATAAATATATTACCTACTTTACGAAAACGTGGTAAAAGTATTTTATATTTTTTAATACAATGGTATTATGTGAATGCACTTAAAAAGTATAAACGTATATTGATAAATTTTGATATTTTATAATGAACATTGCAGGTCTTGAGACAGCTGAGGCCTTATACATAAAAGTGTATCGTAATTTTTTTAAGATGTAAAATTTTTCTTATAAACTATTTGGCATACCTTTAGCACACGCAGAGTCTAAACAAACTTCTAAATATATAGAAACTATAATGACAACTAATATTATATTATATTACTCGCGTATATAATAGTCTCGCACATTTGTAACATACATAAATATTGAATTATTATAGTCTGACTGCGAGTAAATAAATAAATAATTATGAAAATACATTTCATACTTTACTTAGAATATGTTTATGTTTTATATTATACTACATTAATCTGACTTAAACAATCTTATGACATTTTAAATGACTCATTTTTCATCGAATTTAAGATAATAAAACTCCGTTAGTCTTATATAGTTCTGGAATTTCAAATTAAGCGTTTGACTTACATTTGTACGATACAAGTGTAAGTTTTTCATTTCATTTCCAGTTATATATTTTATTTATAAAAAAAAAAAAAAAGAATTCAAGTGTAAATTGCAATTTATTCTATGAAGTCTAAACGCTATATTATTTATTAAATAATAATAATAATAATAATAATAATAATAATAATAATAATAATATTTTAGTTGTTAATTAAAAAAATAAAATAAATTTAAGTATTTTACGTTTGTAACGAGAAAATAATAATATTATAAACATCCTGTAACTATTTCATCCGTACTAGTATTATAATTCATATAAAGTTATTTGCACTAATAATTAATATTTATTCGTGGAATTCTATGAAATTCAATAAGAAAAATATCAAAATAATTTTTACTGGAATTGACAGGAGAAGTATTAAAATAATATAGTAAAATAGAAGTTATATCCCATTCAGAGTTTACAAAAACAAATTTGTTCTTTCGCATGATAACGTCAGACTAATACAACATTCAAATTTTCCAAAGTTCTGCTTCTGATAGTTGTAAAACTCCAAAATTATAACTTTATTCATAGTTTTATATTATAATAAACGTAGTTATTATTCATTTAGAATCATATTATTTTAGATTTTGAGTGAAGCGAAGAAATCTATTGGTTTTACAATGATGTGTATGTATCTTTTTTTTTTTTTTATTTAGGTAGACAATTTTTCTACCCGAAATAATGATCCAATTTTCAAGAATAAAATAATATGTTTCCAGTAGGAAAGCGAATGTACTTGATACTCGTACTTTATTTACGTCAATTTCCGAATTTCTCAAAATTGTCCTTACGTGGTAGGAAAAACGACAAAAAAATGAAAAAAGGGCATTTTTCACCTGAACTGAAATTTCGATGAATTCGATTTCAATATTTCACGATAACTCAGGCAATTTTGATGTTAGAAACTTGAAAATTATATTTAGTATTCATATAGGTACTATATATATATGGTAAAATTTTGAAACCGTTACGTTAATTTTTCTATAAATATAGCCATATAGGACTTTGAATATTTCGTAAAATTTTCGTTCTTATTTATATAATGTTTGATAAAATTGGCAGTTTTGGGTTTTAAGGTCTGAAAATTTTAATGAACTATACTCATATATTTACTTAATATGATATCAAAATATTAGAAAAATCACAAGTATCAATTATTTTTATTTGTGTTTAAAGTTGAAATTTCAGTAAAATCAATATTTAAAGTATTTATATGGATTCTTTTAATTATTTCTCAATACTTTTACAACAATGGTAAATAAAAAAGACAAAAAAAAATTATAAAATACATGCTCAAATACATTTCAAATACAGTTCCAATTAATTGTAAATATAACATTTACGTTTTTTTTTATATAATATTATATAGCTGTTTAATGTACGTATATAAAAAAGAAGGAAAAGTATGGAAAGAATACAGGTGTAATTTAACATGCCAAATAATTTTATATAAACGTAGTAACTCTAATGACTAAACGTAATATTAATAATATATTGGTTTATTATATTATGAAAATATATTTTAATATTTACTAAAATATGAAACTAAACACTAGGCATACCTATTAGTTGGTGACATAATACAAAATAAAATATGAGCTACCGTAGTTCTACGTGCACGAGTTTGATGATTATCTTGAGATGTATTTTCTGAGAATACTCATTATATTAATCTACCTGTTCACTTTCGCATATTATAACGGTATACATGCTTATAGAGTTACGAACAAAGTACTTGCACTTGAACAATGTCATTCCCAGATAATATGCCGACTAAAAGTTTTTTATGGTTTAAAATATAAATTAAATATTCGGACTAAAAGTTTGATTACAGTTGATTTATTCATATAAAATATAACCGTCTCGATGACCTAGTAAATGTAGACTCGTGTATACACATATAATATTATTTTATAGTTATTATATTATAATAATATTTTAAACAAATTTATCAATTTTTTTTTTTTATTTGATGACTATTATTTTCAGAACGTCGAGTATGACATATTATTATAAAATAATAACTAAACCGATGAGCGATAATCGACAATACATAAATATTAATGTTTTTCTGGTTCTATATCTCGAAAAACTCTAAAATTCGATTTTACATTGTACGATTATAACGTTTAATAAATATTATTTCAATAAATATTCGTATTTAATTTGTCATTATCAAGTTCATTTTACACGATGATATATATGTCATATGATAATAAATTACACATTACGCATACTTCCTTTAAATGTTATGGTGATTTTTTTATGAAAATATATGAAGTTATGATCGATATTAATAATAATCCTACTTTCTGTATCGACTTGCTAACCTAATTATAAAATTTACTTCGAATATTTATAATTACTATATTAAGCCACTTGTTGTAAATGATATTACAACATTTTCGAACAACGCATTCTTGCAATTTTCTCGTATTCAAACATAATTCTTAATTGATAAATAAATTCCTTTTATCTGAGTAGCTCAAATACTCTGGAGCTGAAAGAAGAACTAATAGTTATAATTAATAATTTTGTCTTGCGTGAGTTACATTATTAATGTTGTTATTATGGAAAATAAAAAATTTTACACATTACTTATGTATTAGTAAATTCATATTTCGTCGTGAAGTAAAATTAAAAGTAATGTTAACATTAATAATATTATAATATTATTACCAGAAATTATGATTTTAATAAACAATTATTATTTGATGAGTTATATGTGGGCGATCAAAGATTGAAAAGTTTCGTAATTCCGTCTCGTTTGGAATGTCATGAAAATTAAAATTAATTTTTAATAGCAATATAATATTATTATTAATTATAATGTAATCGGCTCATCAGTTTATGATTACCTATGATTATATCAAATTCACAACAATTTACCGGGATATATTTTAACTATTAAATATAATATATACCAGTATATTATATATAATATTATTTAATTTTAATTTTGAACGAAGAGAAGAATATATCATATTTATTTTACAATGATGTGTATTTTTTTTATGTCTAAAAACACCTTTAAGGATGGCAAAAGTTGTTCGATTACCACAAATAAGGTTTATTTTTGGTAAATAATTCGATTAAGTTGTTATTTATTTGGATAATTTTTTTAAATTTCTTAATCAATTTATCTAAAGGATAGAATAAAAAAGATTAAAATATTTCAGTAAAATAGTAAAATTTTATTACTTTTTTTAAGATTTTATTAATTTTATTATAAATTTATAAATAGGTATAAGTTATTGAGAATTAAAATATGCATACTGAGTATAAATATAATAAACACTTTAACATAGATAGATAACTTTGGAAGTGTTACTTTAGTTTTTAAATCTAAATACTACGGCTATATTTATTTAGATACCTATGTTAAAATTTTAATCACTAATTTATATAATCAGTGTATCTGATTAAACATCGTTCGGAATCGTTTTTTTTTTTTCAATTCTTTTTTAAAAACTTAATTATAATAATATTATAACAATATCATTTCATAAAATATTTTATTTTTTTTCACAGATATATTCAGTTTATTATTATTATTATTATTTTTATTTAAATTTATATAAAATCAAATATTTATAATAATATAATTGATTTCAATGAAAACAATATACGAGTGTTTTACACCGGATCGCCAGAAACGATTTAACAATATTAATATAAAATATTATAATACAATCGAAATGCATTATTAATGCAATAGAAATAAATTCAAATTTATACGTATTCGACGTATTACGGACATTCATATTCATGTTTTGGCTTACGCCCATACGATGAAATAATGCCATTGTGGATTATCATGGAGTATGTTTTATATATATATAAATATTGTTAACAATTTAAATTTATAGGATTCCAATTATTCGACCATGTGATAACGCGAAGTGTTCAAATAAGATTATAATATTGTAAAGAAAACATAATTTTAAATTACTATATTATAGATGTCGTATAATATTAAATTGCGTCTCACATTTTGATATAAAACGATAACCATAAATAAATTAAATTTTTAAAATGTCTGTTTGAATGTACCCTCAAGTCTCAATGAAATAATGTTCATACGCATTTATTTTCTTAATAATTATAATGAAGTTATTATAAAATCGTGTCGGTCTTAATGTTAGTTTCTGCGTATTTATAGTTTATTTCCCCTGTAATACAAGAAAACTATTGAGAAATTACAAAATCGACCCGAATAATATAATAAAATATATCATGTAGGTACTCGTATCGACCGGACGAAATATTATTCTCATCTATACCAAAAACGAACCGCGTTATAGAGTACTCCTATAATATGTCGATCAAATCGCTTTTACCGGACAAAATTAAATTAGAAAAATGTGAATTATAGTCGAAACGGGTACGAATGTGAATATTAAAAAAAAAAAAAAAAAATTGAAACGGATGAAATGATAATTCATCAAACCACCTATACAACGGTGTGTGGAATTGATAACAACGTTCATTTTGAAAATTCGATCGTCGTCGAAACGTGATAATTATTACGAGTACTCGATATATTATTATGCGTAATTACTTGCATCGAAATAAGGTTATTGATAGCGTAAAAGATTTCCTCCTATATCACCACAATATGAAATATATATATATGTAGTTCTCGTCGATACTTCAAAGGATAATACTCGTATGGTTATTGATGTTTCCAAGTTCTTCGTATACGCATATATAGACACGTGCAATTGCTATATGGTCTGAGAAGAAGGTTGATTGACTAATCGTTCATAAAGCTACCGTCAGCACTATAAGAGGTACACACATGCAATTTAGTGAGATGACGACGTCTTTCATCATTAGAATGTTAATCATTCGAAGTGTAGCAGAAAATTAATGCACTGTTCTTGTATAGGTCGAATACTGCAGCGGTACAATCGCTTTCAACTCACTATATTTAATATTAATATTAAACAGCGTTTACTGGAAATTATATTAATTTTTCATACCTAAGGTTTACGTTGTAAACTCACTCGGTCGTTTTCGATTTACGTACTGAAATTAAAAAAAAAAAAAAAAAATCTATTCGCTTGAACAAATGAAAGAGTTTTATTATTATTTTTAAATCTATAATCGTTTTCAATTCAATATAATCATTACGGGGTGTTATTGTGTGTTTAAAGTATTTTACATTATACTTAAATCGCGCTATTTATGATATAAAACGTATATCAATATATAAAAAAAAAAATTTAATGTTTTTCACGAATATATATACGTTTTATTTTATCGAGAAATTGTGCATTATTGAGCGTCGCTAAATACATATAATAACTGTAATTATATATTTTGAATGGTCCACTTTGAATTAAAAATTGAGTTAAATATTTTAAATATATTACTATATTAAACGTTATAAACTAATATTTATTAGTTTGATTTTAATCCTTCCGATCATAATATTTTAATCACTAATATTATTCCGAGTATTAACTAATCACGTTCGTATAATATTGCATAATCCGTTAAACAAATATCTATAAAATATGTTACGAATTATTTTGATGCACGCTGTCAATTTAAATGATTTAGGTACCCACAATAATACAATGTGTAGTGTATACTGTATAACATAATATATTGTATTTATTAAACACTTTCATATATTTTTGTGCATTAAAACAAAAAATAAAAACAAACGGAATAATGAATATTATAATTACCAAATTTCGGAAATTGAATGAAAATCATTTAAATCGTATGCGTTGTTTTGACTTATCGAGTAATTATTAAATTTTAAATGATATGAGGTCATTATGAAAAAGATACCATTAAAGACGTATTATACCGTCCTGAAAATTTAATAATATTTGGCGAAACTGAAACTCTAAAAATAATTATCTGAAAATCTATTGTAAAAATATATGTATATTATGTTATCTCGTAAATATAAAATTAAAAGTTTTTTTTTTATATAAAATATAATGTGATATATTATATTATATTCTGCAGTACAAAAATTACCAAAAGTATTAATAATATTCATAATCATAATTATTTATTTATTAAACACACGTATTTTGACCTTTTTGAATTAAATTTAAATTTAACGTTTTCACTACATTTGCGACCCTCTAATGCGTTATAATTATATTTCTGTTTTAAAATTTAATTCTTATGTATTACATGTAATATATCCTTCCTATGTTTTTAAAATGTTATTATTGTTGATAGGTTTAGTTTAGAGCAACAAAGTCCTATTTCGACCTAACCAATTTCGTTCATATTTATCTATATAATATACATCTATAGAGTGTGACCAACTTATTAAAGTGAAAAACTAAATTTTTTTAAAATTTTTATTTTTAGTTTAAACGTATATTATTTTGACGTTGACCATTCTTGCATCGAGCCACAGAAAATAATTAATAGTTACATCTTACGTCATCTAAATCCGAAAACGGTACAACATTATAACGACTACTGCGAAAGTCAGTAGACCACATAATAATAAAAAAAATATTCGAAAAACATAAAAATGTTATTATATAATACTAAACTCACGCATCTTTAAACTTAATGTGTCTTGATTTTGTACAGTTGGAAGCGCACAACTTTAGCACAGTCGGGACCGTGAACTCATCAATCATAAATTCCTTTATTAAACAACTTGGTTACACTCTGTCCAACCGTGTATATATTTCGTAATGATGTATGATCAATTAACCTCAAAAGTGGCGAGGCCACCCACGTGTGTTTTGCAAAATTATATCCGTTGCTTACGATGTGTATATAATAATAATAAAATAATAATAATAATAATAATAATAATAATAATAATAATAATAATAATAATAATAATAATAATAATAATAATA
>JAIUCT010000022.1:1587119-1601757 GCA_021307375.1 Tetraneura akinire | reverse complement strand
ATTATTATTATTATTATTATTATTATTATTATTATTATTATTATTATGTGCGTTCGAAAACAGATCGCACGCGAGATTCTCGAGAGACTTCTATGTTTAAAGTATTATATTACTACCTACCTCTTATTCGTAAAAGTGTGATTTTCATTATTATTATTTAAATATTTTACGCGAGAAATATTCAATAATAAAAAAAGAAGAACAGCCCACACGTACGATTCTACTTCCAAGAAATCGATACGATATGGCCATATGGGTAATCATTCTCAACAGTGGCGTAAAAATCGGGTGGGCAAAGTGAGCGAATGCCGCGGGCCCCCGACAGTTAGGGGCCCATAAAAATAATTAGTATTATAATATTCGAAACATTATATTGTATTAGTATTTAAAAATCATTCCATATTGTTACCTTTGTCAACGGGCCCCTGAACATCTAGTTACGCCACTGATTCTCAAGGTGTTTTTTTTTCATGAGAATTCGAAGTTTTAGGAGGATTTGTATTACTTATTTATTAGGTATAATTAGGTATAATTAAGTTTGCATACATTTTTGTATTTTTATAAATTTCGAACCGATTTTTAATATAATATTTTTGTAATTTTTAATATAATAAAAAGCGCGCTGAATTGCCAGATAGACATTTTCAGAAGAAATTTTTTATCGTTAAAAAACAGTAAACACGATAAATATTATAACAACGACGAGATAAAAATATGGATAAAATTATGGAATAGGGTATTTTTTTTTTTTTTTTTTTTTTTGAAATAAAAAAATTTATTTTCTATTTTTCATCTATGAATAGTAGGTATATTTAACCAACTACAATCGATCTTGTTTTTACACATGATTTATTTACGCATTTATAATTATTATTGTTCAATATTATAATATTATCGTATATATAGTAGATTGTGTTTAACGTGATTTATTATTGTAAATATTAAATAAGCAAGTACACACATAACTTAGGTAGCTACAACATTTGCATAGTGTACACATTTCGAGACAGAACAACGCTGATAAGATTAAAGATTATATATTAGTATTTTATATTAGGCAATGCGTTGGCGTACTTTCAGCTAAACGTAACATCTATCATCATAACCCACTACGTGTAATGTATTATGTTATTATGGAACCATATCTAAATTTGAATTGTTATTATATACATAGGATGTCGTACACGTCTCGTACTGAACGAAAAATCAATAACCGTCAGTTGTTAGCTGTAATGTGGAATAATGCATATTTAGTATTTACTATAACAATTATAATTGAAAAATATATTTATTTCATTTGGATTCTACCAATAAACTTCTTTCAATAATTATTAGAAATCAAAATATAATATCGTTTTTGTGAACATGACAAAATGATTTTGATTTACATAATACACTGAGAATAATACATAATAATAATAATATAAATGGACAATGTAAAATGTTCTGCGTAATTAAAAAGAAAATATTATTTCAAATTAAATAATTACGAAAATTTGTAATAAAATTGCAAACTATTAAATTCTGTACCGCATGATACAATAAGAGATAATATTATATATTATAATAGACTGAAAAATGAAATTGTAATTAATTTTCTTTTGGTACAAACCTTATAAAATGTATATTATTTAACGGTGTTTGTATTGTTTCGTTTGATGGAATTACGTCAATTAACAGAAAAAAAATGTATAAATAAAATATAAGTTAATTTCATAATCTATAATAAATGATAAATAAATGAATTTAACTCGTTACTGTATATATTATAATTAAAAGTGATCGTTTGTCGAACGAATTTATATATTAAAAAAAAATAATAATAATAATTTAAAATATTTTTAGTATTCGCATCGTACGACATAATAATATATTATACATACAAATATTATATGAGATGAGTTTTAAATGCTGTACACATTAAATATTAACGGGATTAACTATAAAAATCTGACGCACCTGCGTGTTAAAAACTATAAAATTTTATTTTTATAATCGTTCGTCAATACTGTTTATTATAGTATTTACATTGGTAAATATTTACTTATTTATTTTTGTTGTATTATTGTTTTTATTAATAATATACAGGTATATATTTTATGTTACGTATATTTTTAAAATCATAATACGCGACGTATCGTCGTATGTGGAGGATTTTAGGTATCACGCTGTAATGATAAAGACACTGCAAGAGTACACAATACACTATATATATATATAATTATATAATATAATAATATCTAAAACGCACACGTTGTAGTTGTAGATCTATGGATTAAAATAAGAGGTTAGGAATTTAATTATTGTAAATTCCCGAGACAAAAACGCCTGTTAAATCCTCGAACACGTCTTATCCATTAAAACGTTTAACCCCATACTGAGCCTAATAAACTTCAAAAGCATTATAAAATATACATTCGCGACTCTAACACTGTGGACACTGTGTGCACATTAATTGTATACAATGAGCACTTTAAGTGTGTCGGTCAAATATCTATTGTCAATTAACTGGCTAAATTTATATCTCATCTCGTATAATGGTTGCCGTCAACGATCTCACATTATCTCTCTGCTAAACTCCGGAGAACGAGAATACGTTATTATTATATTATAATACCCGATTAGGTTAGGTTAGGGAGATTTAGAAAAGATTGCGAAATTTTTTTTTCTTTTCGTAATACATTATTATAATAAAATACGAAAAATTATTCCGTAAAACTTAAATTTTCTCGCGTTTTTCTTTCATATTTTTATAATATTACATCTAATGTTCTAACCGTATATATAGCCACGATTTACGATCTTAAAATCGTTAGTTACAAATTAATGGACCGAGCATTATTCCTCTCTCGTCTATCGATTTTTTGACAACAATTTACTATGAGAGTACCAGTACGAAGAGACCACGAAAATGTAGATATGATACGGTACAACGCTGTCGTATCATTTAATGCGGCTACGACATAATGATGCAAAAAATTACGAAAAATTTAAAGTTCAGAATCCCTCACCAGAGGACAGCATACGCCATCATTCGCCCTGAGGCCAATATTTTAATACATGTTCATAATGAGATTTACATTTAATTATTATTTAAACGTATTGAATGTTGTTCAAAATAATATTCATATTATTATAATTTCATAACATAATATTATGGTTATAATGTATATTATCAAATTTTAGTAATATTATGTATGTAGTAACTATTTATTATGTAAGAAATTTAGTGAATTGATCGATTTAAATAAAATGTTATAATTATAATAATATTATTATACAGAACGTAATATCAGAAGGAAAAATTTAAATTAAAGTTTTTAGTGAAATAGTATTATCGGATTTGTATATAATAGTGATTTAAATGATTTAATAATATTATTATAATATATTATAATGTTTTAGATTAAAATATTTAAAATATTTTTACCTAAATTGATCAATATAATATTATGTCTAATAATTACATTATTATTATCGTCTATTACGTTGGTTTTTTTAATATTAAATTTTTTATATAATAATATATCACGAAAAATACCTGTTTTTATATGCCGAGATCTCAGCCAATTGAGATCAATGTTTACATCGTGTGATGCAAAAATTACCCCCTTAAATTGACATTAAACCTTTAGGCTAATTTTTAATCCTCGTCTGTCAATCTCATAGAAGTTCAAGTCTAAGATGATTATCGTTTTTTATCCCAGATTTTAAAACCTGACACAGTACACCATAGTGAGAAGAAGTGAATATATTATAAATTTATAAATTTATAATACTTATAATATTATACTTTATATTATAAAATTGACTTGAAATGTTAATAATTATCAACAATTTCTTAGGTGATAGTATATTTGAATAATTTTAAAACAAAATCTTCGAAACATAATTTTTTTGATATCTCTTATGACCAAAATATTGTGTAGGTACTTACCTAATCACTCTCTTTTCACTATTTGCATTCTATAAAAGTATAATAATAATAAAAATACAACGAAAACTCATAAAATTTTAATATTATATTATAAAGTTCAAGAATGATGCATTGTAAATTTATTTCAAATTCAAAATACCTGAAAAGAGTAATATACTGTTGTGCTAATATACACGAGTGGGCCGTAAAATACATTGTGATAATATATTATGAAATGCGTTTCAATTAATAGGCATCTTTTTTATAATATAATAATGTGTTTTGCGAAACCAACGGAATCGCATATATTTTATATTTTAATAAAACGAATATTCAAAAATTTAATTTAATTTGTGTATTATTTCCAAGAAAAACTGCGAAAAGGTGATATTTTTAGCATAATATTATACTGCCTATATTTATTAATAATAATAATGATAAAGAAATATGATAACTTAGTAAGTTTTTGTTTTGTAATCTTTTGGATAATATATTATTATATAAATTTTAATTAAGTATAATAATAATATTTAAAAATACATAATTATTATATTATCGTGTATTTTTGAAATTTTATAGTTTTTTTTATATTTTACAAAAATTAAATTATTAAATAACGACTAGAATAATACGATGCATGTCATAATATAATATTATGTTACTACAATCAAATTTATATTAAAACCGTTACTTTTTTTTAAAAAAATAATATTTATATAATATTCTCGTAAGAATTTTTTATTTTATTTATTATTATTATTTTTTTTTTTTTTTTTACTGTGCACAAATAATATTTTAGCGTTGAATGTTACGAGTTGTGTTTAAGTTCAAACTAACTATGGCGAAATTCTCACGAGGCTGCATATAAATATAGTAAAAAGTTTCATCCCAGATTAGATATTTAGGAAAGTTTCGCTATGGAAATTATTCAAACCCCAATCGGGGTTTATACGTGCGTATATACGCAGTTAAAATATTCAATTCGATGTATCATAATTAATTCAATTAAATTGTTCAAGGTCAAATTTTAACTTGTAATTTTTACTCCGACCAATTTTTATATTAGTTATTTCTAATATAAGATTATTTTTTTTTCTCGTGACCCGGAAGAAAAAAGTATTTTATTGATATTTTTATACATAAAACATAAAAGTTTATACGTACAGGTATACGTAAATATATATAGTGTCACATGTGCTGCTCAATTCGATTGTTTTCTTTTCGAATGTTTAAAATGTTTGAGAAAAAAAAATATAATTTAAAAACCAAAACGACACCTGAGCTTCTACCGTGGTATAGTAACAAAATAATTTTCGACTATTCGTCTACTACAGTCGCGTACTCCACGTGTCAGTACGATTACGATTTTTCACGTTTTTTTTTTTTTTTTTCTATAGGTAGTATATATTATATTACGACGTCGGATGTGTAAAATTAATCGCATAATAAAAAACCAAAGATAAATAATACTGTTTTATATTATATAGGTACATCAATCGATATAAAATCTGTGTGTCATTTGTATTAAAAATCAATGGTCGAAATTGGGTCAAATTAAGTGGAGGGATGCCTAGTAATTTAATGAAAACTTAATATTTTTATACATTATAGACTAATTATTCTTCCTGACAAGTACTTACTTAAATCTAATTTCTATTTATATTGGGTAATATTTAGTGAATTTAGTAAATATTTTTTATTTAGTAAAATCTTAAAATGGAAAAATACACTTTCACACACAGTAAGTATATTATTACAGATTTTAATATAAAGTAAAGGAGGGATGCATTATAAAAAGTATAATAAGTGAAGGGATGGACTGTGATGTTAAATAAAGAAAGTATAAAGGGATGCCATCCCCTAATTCAAACATTGATTAAAATCATTTGCTCTAAACCTTATCTCACTTGATTAATATCAAAATATTATCCAGTAATAGTTGTGTGTTTTACATTTAATTGTTTTTTACAATACAATTATTACAAGTCAAATACAGATTATACCTATTAGGTATCTATAGGTAATTACTAATAGGCAATAGTCTGCTTAAATAATAATATTGTAAGATATGACTTGTCAGCGATAATAATATTATCGAAAACGTGATTAAAATAATTATTATATCTACATCACCGGACACTGATATTATTATTATACGAGTACGTTCATCAGAAAATATGTCATGTAATTTTAGATTTTGAACGAAACGAAGAAATTTATTCGATTTACAATGATGCGTGTCTTTTTTTATGTATGTAAACACATTATCAACACTCCGATTTTCACGAATAGCATTATGTTTCTGATAGAATAATGGATGTAGTTGTTACTTTATTTAGGAAGGTAATTTTTCGAATTTTTCAAAATTGAACTTATGCGATAGGGTAAAGTACCAAAAATGATAAAAATACGCTTTTTTCAAGAAAATTGAAATTTTGACGAAATCGTTTTTAATATTTTACAGTAACTCGGGCAATCATTTACGTTAATTTTTTGAGAAAATATTGATCATTAAATATTTTCTATAATTGTCCATTTTAGTTCTATAATATTTGATAAAATTGGCAATTTTAAGTGTTAAGTCTGAAAATATTACTGTTGTATATCACTACCTTACCAAAATACTAGAAAAATCCGTAGTTTCAATTTTTTTTTGTATAACCATATAAAGATTCATGTTATTTCTCAATATTTTAATAATAATATATAATACTCGTAAAATAGACAAAAAAATTTGAAATTTTTTTTATTGAAGCTCAAATATTTATTACTTAACATAATTCTAAATTATTGTGAAAATTACGATTATTTGTACATATTTTTTTTTTTTTTTTTGTAGTTGTCTAAATGATGATAATAAAAGGTGATACTGCTGAACTATTCTAGTAGTAGAAGTACTGTCAGATTTGGGTATTAAGGTGACTCATTTAATGGTTTTATTCATATTAAACGTAAAGACTATGAATGTAAAAATGTTAATCAATATATTATCTGACGAACTTCGCTCAAAATCGTTTTAAGAATATAATATGTAATATTGCATTCAATTTTAAATCAAAATACAACACTATCCTCCTTACACGTTATACCTGTATCCCTTCCACAGTAATATTATCTCTTCTTTTTATTATATAAATATATTAAAATAATATTATATCGTATTATTAAAAATGTTTCGTTTATTTTAATCACGTTTGTACAAAGTTGTATTTCGCTCTGTACCTGTTTTGGTTGCTATACCGGGCAAGTATTATATAACACTCTAATTAGTAATTCAATTAAACGAACAAATTAACATTTTAGGATCTGAATTGGCTGTAATTGCATAAAGCAAACGATTCCAATGACCCGTTGATTCTGTAAACTGTCTACTTACGATAAAATTAAAATAATACTCGCTGTAGTATCGTCTCATTATGTTATGTAAATATGTGACGATAGGTTAAAACGATTTAAACTTAAAGTTTTACATACATTAACGATTACAGCGCAAGACTTAATCATAGAACTCAACACGACAGCACGCGTTTACTCTCGTCAAAATACGTGTAATATTATAACGTAAGAAAGTTCCTAAAATTAGGCTCCGAGTATGTAGTCCTATTGGATAAATAATAATCTACTTTCTTACGTTTTTTGTCATTAAAATTTCATCAAATTTTTCTTGGAATATAATATTATAATTTATTATTTCCGTTTTTCGTAATTCAATTGATTAATATTTTATATCATAATAATATAATAATATATTTATAAGACTACAGATTAAGTCTGAAAAATTTGTCAACAAATAAATAGTTAATAGGCATTAACAGAAATATAAAACAAAATAAATGAATAATATAGTAAAATGACGAATTAAAAAAATAAAAAAAAAATAAAAAAAAATAGGTACTTACATTTTGGTCGAGAAAAATATCTAATGAAAACAATAAATAATTTAGTATTCTAACAACGTATTACGTAAAATATATATTTTTTTGGCTTATACCTTAACGTACATAAGATATTATAATGTACGTATTATTATAACTGTATAAAATAGCTTTAAGCTGTTTATGCAAATTTATCGTATTACTAATCGGAACACAAGCGACTCGTGTGAGTTTCATCATCGCACCCGATGATAAAGGTGAAAAAAAATTCTTATAAATAAATATTTTCGAAAAATAATTTTATTTTTTAACAATATCTTTTTGAGTGGATAATGATACATACATTGTTTTCTTTTATTCGGTATAATATTGTGTATATATGTAATACGTGTAGTATTGAAAACATATAATTATTGACAAATCTGTTTATTTACAGAATGTTATATTGATAATAATTCTTTCTTTATTTTAAAATGATTTTAAATGAAACGATATCTTTAAAAAAGAACTTATTATAGTTCTTATGAATGCAATTTTTTATTATTTTAAAATTTTCACTTTAAATACCTATAAAAAAAAGTTACACTTCAGATTTTTCTAATATATTGCAGCTGAGTTAACCAATATGTAAGTATGCTTCAAAAATATTGTTAAAATTTTGTCTTTTTCTAGATTCTGAGTGAAGCTCATATGATGTATGTATGTATGTATTTTTTTTTTAGGTATTTTTAGATGGTTGCTATCAGTTTCAAATGTTTCAATAATAATTATATTATCACTATGGTTACTATTATATTCATGGTGAGTCAAATTCGTCGACGGAAAAATATCGTTTTTTCGTCGTTTTTTCTGTTGCATGGGGTCAATTTTGATAAATTCAAAAATGACCTAAATGAAGTACTAACTACATCCAATTTTCAATCGGAAACATAAACTATTTGTGATAATCAGAGAAATTATTTTGGGTAGTAAAAGTGTCTTCAGACATAAAAAAAAAAAATATAAAAAAAAAAACAAAAAAAAAATACACACATCATCATTGTAAAACCAATACATTTTTTGATTTGCTCAGAATCTAATATAATTATAATTGTAATTTTCACAATAATTTGAAACTAAGTTAATTAATGTATATTTGAGTTTTCATAAAAAAAAGATACACATTATTTAAAACCAATACATTTTTCGCTTCGCTGAAAATCCAAAAGTTACATTATAACATAACGTTATATATTTTTATATCGTATTAAATATTCGAGTTTTTTTTTTAAATAAAAAAAAGAAAAAAATATTTCAGAGACAATCTCATTCAATAATGATGTATTTTCGAAATATATTTTTAAATCGTTGAACACACTGCGCACAATAATAGCTACGTTATTATCGGCCGATGAAAATATTATATTAGATGACTACTACGTTCTATCGCGTATATTATGTATTGTATATAGGTTGTATTATAGAATATATATATATATACTGTTAATACGTAACGAAAACAAACGCACGATAAAAACTTCTTATCTCTGAAAGTTGGCTGAATATAATAATATTATGACACATATTATGTATATAAAAGTATTATTTATGCTTGAGTACATGATGCAAGTATACACATACATAACGGCATCGGTTCAAATGTGCTCGGAGTTAAATTGAACAGTTCGTATATATTATTTATTAATATTATTATTTTTTTATTTATTTATTATTATTATAATTATTATTATTATAATTATTATTATTATAATTATTATTATTATAATTGTTATTATTATTATTATTATTTTCATTATATTTGATATTATTATTGTTTACACTTCCACGAGTTTAAGTTAAGTTAACGGAATCGATATTGATTTTTCTTTGTATTTGAATTTCTCTTTATTCTTTTTTACATAACAAATTTAGGCCAAATATGAAATGTATACATTTTTGATCACGACATCGGTCGTTTAACATAATATTAGTTATATTTTGTCATTTTTGTCATTACTATCATAGGCATAACATTCAAGTTTAGGTTACTTTCTTGTGTCACATATAAATTTTAATTATCCTTTTATTTAAATCATTTATACGATTTTTAATAAAGTAGTAATTTAATGAAAATAATAAAGTACCTATGTAATATTATTCTATACATTTGATATTATGACAAGTCAATTAACTAAAATAAAAATAATGCAACTGAAAATTTAATTTAATATTTACATAAAAAAACATTTTTTATTTTATTTTAATTTCATCGTGTAACGACTAATGGCACTGTTTTGAATTCTGACCGTTCTTGATTATTATAATTAATAATTATATGCATTACTATTAAAAATCCACTTCACGAGACCTCGACGACAAAGATTTATTTTACTTTACTCAAACAACATTTTACCCATGAATTTAGTTTGTTATTATTGCACCTAATCTCATTATTCTCATATTATATTTTACTAATATGAAACTACGAACTAATACCACTTGTGAGTGATTATAACGTTTAAATCCGAATATTGCGCATTATTTAGAAAATTTAAAATAAATTATAATATACCACACAGAGATTTTTTCAAAATCATAATATTTATATTATAATAGTATACTTTCGTTACATTAATATTAATATAATTCAATTATTATACATTAAATTAAAAATTCAATAAATTAATAATTTTCAATGCGTCTTGTATTGAAAAATGTTATAATTAACATAAAATTGTTTGTTCTTTTTTATATAATATTAAAAAAATACAAAAAATTAAATTATATGTTTTAGATTTGAATTTTTTTTTTTAAATGATAATTGAACATTTATTATTTTATTTTTATTTTATTTGAAGTTAAATAAAAAGTAAAACTTCTATATGGATGAAATCATTATGTTTTTCCGCACATTTTACTCGAGTACCTTCACGTATTCAGGTATTCTCAAAACACCGTTTCTACAATACACATTATATTCTCGACATAATCAATATAATAATATTATTACACTATTTTTGAAATATTCTAAAAGATAAATGTAGGTCATTTTTTCCATTATGTAAAACCTTTAGTGCATCAAATCATATTTTTTAGGGAAATTTTTATTTCATTTTTTTTTATTATTATTATAATATTCTAATATTTCCATCAAATCGGGGAGGGTATTTTTTTATTATTATTATCTCTCTATTTCTATTTACAGTGTTGTTGTCTATAGTCTATATACAATCTAGTAGTCTACAGTCTTACAGGATGTTTCGGTGCCGGTGATTTCGTCTTAGAACTTTTCAAAGAATAAACTTTAAATTATTATTAATCTCATTGGAAATTGTTGTTAAAACCGTATTTATTTTGTATAAGAACCCCGTGTAGAATAATAGGAAACAATCAACCAACCCACTGGACATATATATATATATGCTATTAACAATAGTAAACGACCGCTAGTGACAATTACAAAAATAATTTATTTGAAAGTTATAATAACAACTATATCTACTTTGTCAATATTTTGGTGCCAACGCCAGGAAAGTATATGAAATATTAAAATGTTACTATCACGATGAAAAATATTAAATCCAGACGCGATATATATATATATAATATGATGTGTATTATGTAATATATTATTATATTGTCGCTGGTAACTTCTGTCATTCAATTATAGACACACACATACATATATATATATATAATATAAGATATAATGCGTTAGTAATAAAATGAAATGAAAATATAAATCTAACCGAAAAGGATCCGACTAGAAATTAACAATAGTCAATCGTGCTAGGAATAACTTTTATCGCATAGGTCGTAACATAATAATATAAGCGCCCGTTCATAAGTATATAATGCTATTATATGCTTAAACCAAATATTATATTATTTCATTTAATTTTTTTCGAAATTTAACGTTTAAAATACATTTATTGATTAAATTTACAAATGGTTTACTCTATAATATAGAACCTATTAAATACGATTATAATATAGTTTGCGTTATATAATAGGTATACAGTCCTGTGTCTTGTCCCTGCGTCAATAATACGCATAATATGAGTATTAAAATAACAATTATTACCCATTTTTAAATTCCTATCATATTATCGGTCAATTAAACGTTAAATAATGTACATAATATCATCAAACAGTTAGAGAACGATACGTTTCATCTATAATTATAATAATTATAATATAATATAATATAATAGATCGTTTTCGTCTATAATTGTTGGGGATTATTCGATAAATTAAATTGTATATAGTTATTATCAATTTAATTAATAACCCGTGAACATAATACTATATGGCTGATATTGTATAGTACAAAAAAAAAAAAAAAAAAAAAAAAAAAAAAATGTAATATAGGTACACAAACGTCTGGACCACTGTATTTCCACGTTTATAGGTTTTGCTATAGTTTGAAGACGATTACTTGTTTCCGCGACTTTTTCGAGGTCTTTATTATTCATTAATAATGTTATTATGTATATTGTTGTAAAATAATTATTATAACGCGTTTGTTCGTCCGTTCCTCAAATAAACGATACTGCTCATAATATATTATAGTCAATTTCGTATTAAAAAGCATTATAATAATATAATGAGTAACACATTACGCGTATCATTTTGATGTTAATTGAAGTTTTAAAAGCTATATAATGTTATTTATCGATACATAATAATATGCCTTATTTAATACTCGCGCATATACTGGAATAAATTTAATTAGAATAATAATAATAATAATAAAAATAAAAAATAAAATGCACTTTAACGCGATATCTGGGCCTATACAATAAATTATGTAAATCGTATAATACACTATAAACACACAATTGAAATCCGAGTACAACGGACCGATAAATTTGTGTTCGGTCTCGTGACTATCTAAACACTTTCCAATCGAATAAATCAGAATTTTACAAACGGTCCGAAATCTCCCGGTACTAATATATTATATAAACCTATATATATATATATACACATTATAATAGATTAGATACTTACTCATCTCAAAAATTCGCTTACCTTCCATTTTTTTTTTTTTTTTTACCCCTGCTCTTTCTCCCTCGAACCGTCTTTAGGTTAAAGTCATTATTTACTTCCGCCTATTCTGATATAACAATAACAAATAATAATAATCATAATCATAATAATAATAATAATAATTCGCCAAATCTTCGAACTAGAAAGTTGGTTTTGTTACATCGATGAGTCACAATGATAAAAACGAAATGGAATTTAACCGTTGAATGGGAAAATATGTATTTTCGAAAAAAATAAAAAATAAATATAAAATATAATATAAACTGCTCTCGAGTTTAAATCTAATGTACGTTTGCACACACGGTCTATTTTTAACTTATTTTTTTATTATTATTATTATTATTCTGTCGTGTTTTTATATATTTTCTTTTTTGTACAATAACGAATTCCAGGTGAAGTGAATAACTCGCTGCGTTATATTTCTACTATACATTGTTATGTTCCTATCCTATTCTGGTATTTTATTGTTCGCAATCAATATTTTACAGGAAATATAGATATATAGGTATAAACTATGCTAGTTTTTTTTTCATCAAAACAAATTTCGACTGTAAAAGTATTTTTTTAAAAAAAATGTATAAAAGTAGAAAAACAAAACGGTTTAACGTCAGTTGGTAATTTCGACGATATTTTTATAAATAAAAAATAAATTAATAAATAAAATTTTCATCACTATATTTTAAATGATAATATTGTAATTATACCGATTAAATATATTTCATGTTTTTATCAATAGCGTCGGAAATGTTTTAATTGATAAGTGTAAACTCGAAATTCGTATATTTTATTGATATTACATTTAAACCATAATATTATAACAATTCCATAATGATATTTTATACTGACATTAAGCGAAATTTTCGTTGCTTTTTTTATGATATTTAAACGTCACATATTCGTCCCAATAATCGCGTCTATGGTCTATTAATATCGGCATTAAACGTAACACTGTAAATAATTGTAATAAATAAAATGACAGTTATATTAGCGTGCGATTCAGTAGTGAAAATTATTTATAATACGCGTATATTATGTTGTATTTATAGTGAAACGCGACATTAATGGTACGTGGTAGGACGAATAAATTTTACAAAATTGACTCATTAGACGAAGCATATAATTTTATTACAATTATTGATTAATGTTTGTGTAAAAAAGTCATATAATAATAATAATAATAATAATAATAATAATAATAATAATAATAATAATAATAATAATAATAATAATAATAATAATAATAATAATAATAATAATAAATTAATAATATTATTGTTAAATAATATCGCGACAGAACGTATAATAAATTTGGGTAGATGATAAAAACTCTAATATACTTAATATAAAACGAAAAATGTAATATATTATATTTTTTTAAATCGATTTTTTATGTGGATAATAATAATAGTATTTTATAAAATGTGCAAATCGAACGTCATATTAATAACATTTAAAATGATGGCGGATATATTTTTAAGCGTATTTCATCGTATTTTTTTTCTAATAATTTATTAATAATTTCCTCTTCTCGTATTCCTTTTCTTATATAAATACAATGAAATAATATTAATTTGAGTGCTCAATTTTAGAAAAATAAAACTGTTTCAAAATGAATAGGCGAACCGAACGTTTATAGTATTAAATTGACAACTTTAATTCATTTACCGGGTGTTCCATATCTATTTACTCGTATTGGATATTATAATCGCGTATTACTAAAATTATTAAATGTCGATTATTATTTAAAAATTATTCACGTTCGTTGTGATATTATTATTATTATTATTATTATTATTATTATTATTATTATTATTAT
>JAIUCT010000022.1:1559994-1570286 GCA_021307375.1 Tetraneura akinire | reverse complement strand
ATACATACAAATTTATTTGATTTATTTAAAATAATATTGTGTTTTGGCCGTATGATATAATTTATTATTATTTTTCGTTCCTAAAATGTAATATTATTTTCATATTCATCACTATGGAAACAAACAAATTTCGTATTTAAATAGAAGAAAAATCGTATAACATGTCCCATGGCGTAGTTGAAAAAAAATATGTTCCTCTAAATTAACTCACCGACACGAAATCCTTCGAAACCAATTGAAGTAAAATGAGATTAGTGTCACTTGAGAGTTAGATTAGAGCATCATATTTTTTTCTAGATTATCGTCAATATAAACGTTTACTAAAAATAATTTGTATTTAGGCTGTTAAAAAATAAATTAATCAACTTTATTCTACAGTAGAATGAAAGCTGCGTAGTGCGTGGTTTAATACCCGCTAGATGACATAATTTTTGCACTTTTTTATATTATTATTATTTTTTTTTTTTCTTGTCAATTTCTTTTATAATTATTGTCGTTTTAGATTCTGAGCAAAGCGAATTATTAATTTTTATTAATTTGTTTTACAATTTTGTGCATTTTAAAAAAAAAAAAATTATTTATGTCCTTAAATACTTTTTCCACTCGAAATAATGCTACGATTTTCACCCAAAATAAAAACATACTGCATACAATAATTATCCCTTACCTATTTGTAAATATAATCGTGTAATGCAGATTACACTTTTTTTTTTTAACAAATTTCTTCATAAATTCATATTTCCCATATCATCGATTATAATTTTTTAAATGTAATACGCTTTGGAACGTGAACGAATTATTTATGGAAATAAAAAAAAAAAGTACCGTGAAATTATATTGCAATAATGATGTGCAAAACAATCTATTTTTTTTTTTTTTTATTATTATTATTACTCATTAGAAATCTTTATGAATTTCATAAATAATAATTATATAAATAGGTATATAATTATTAACCACTCGCCCGTTTTAATCTAAAGGTGTAGTGGTCGCTACTAGATCCAGATATAGGGATGGGTGCCACTGAAAATAATAATTATATTTTAAAAATTAAACATTTAATTCTTGATTGTTTTTCTAAATAATACTTTATAATAGGTACATTGTTTTATTATAATTTGGTTTGGAATTTTTGTTTTTTAATTAAAAATTTAAAAATGAATATTTTTACTTGACAAAATCTATAACGGAACGATTCTCAGGAATTCAGGATATTGATATATATATATATGTATATATATGTAAACCAGCAGCTTTAAATTGTAATATATATTATATATAAAATACACATTACATTTTTTTTTAATATTCAAATATTGTATTTATTATTTATGCGTTCAGTCTAGTTTAAGTACACTTCCGACGGTGAAGAGGAGAACAAGAGCGGTAGAAATATATACCGCGGTAAGTCTCAAAAACAAGACGTGCCGTTTAAAAGTTGTTTTCTCAGTAAACACTGAGCGGCTTTGCTGTTTTTCGACAACTTAAAATTCTCAGAAGTCACGTTGCTCTCGTTTTGAAATTATTATTTCATCGTCGTCGTAACGTTGTGTAATTTTTTTTTTTTTTTGTCTTTTGTCCGTCCAACCGTTTTTTTTTTTTTTTACAAACTATCCTATTTTGCATTACGCTTCCTGCTCGCAATTATAATAATATAATCATAACATTTTTATTGCTTTTATAATGAGTTATCCTCACCTTTCATAATGTTACATAGACGTCAACGTTCCGAAAGGGTTTGTATTTTTCTGACGAGACGTACCACAAAAACGTGTAGGTATTTATAATAATATAATTAAATATCTACTATGATGTTCAAATCGCGCAAAGAGTTTTTCGTCGAAAAAATTGTATAAAATAAAAATTTCATCTCTGTAATATATTATTATACTCAATATAGCATATTTTATCAAAATGCAATTTTATATGTTATAATATAGTCAAAAAATTTTTACCTAGGTAATATTAAAATTAATTTTCGCAGAATAATTTTCCATAAATTATTATATTTTCAATATTGTATTGATCAAAATATAAAATATGAATAGCATATGAATTTTTTTTTTAATTTTTTTTTATCCAAAATACGAAGAATTGATAAAATATTATAATGATAATATAAAACAATATATATATATATATATGTAATGTATGTATGATATGTATGTATGCTATGTATATTTTATTAACACACGACGATTTTTTTACTATACAATAATCGTGTAATGCAGATTACTCTTTTTTTTTTTCAACGAATTTCTTCATAAATTCATATTTTCCATATCATCGATTATAATTTTTTTAAATATACGCTTTGGAACGGTAAATAGACGATTAGGAATTTATCAGTTGGATTAAATAAAAAAAAAAAAAGTACCGTGAAATTATATTACAATACACATATTATAATACGTATTACGGACGCGCAAACTCATTCCAGATTTACAATATAATCATATATTTAGGTATAAAAGTATAAAATACGGATTATATTTCAAAAGTAAAAAGAATAAATATTGAATATCTCTTGTATTGCATTGAAAATAGCGTAAAAGAACAAAAGAGTTTTTTTTAAAAAAAAAAAAAAAAAGCTGTACGTTATTAACATGTTAGAATATTATTTTTTGTAAATACTCGGGTTAAAATAATATAAAATGAAATCTCACCGACGTATGACACGTATATAATAATTGATAATATATACCTACTTTCGTATAGTTTTTAGATTTGATTAAATCGTGCTATTTAAACCCGCAATAATTTACAAACTATAAAAACCAAAATGCACGGAAAAATGACAATATAGTGTCGTAGTCGTTATCCAATAATTATTGCGAATTAAACCTTAGCTTATTTTTTTTTAATTCTTTCTTAGATTGGGTACGTATTTTGTCTAAACTCTATCAGTATTATATTTATTTTCTATCAATTATATCGATCAGTACGTTGGTAAAACTATCTCGTTATTACGAGATTATAAGTCATAATATAAAGCACACGAGAGTTTTTCAAATGACATTTAATATAATATTTACCATATTAATATGCTATATTAAATGGTATTAAAAATTTTTAAATTATAATATAGTAGAACAAAATTATTAAATTAATTTTAGGTACGAAGAATGTTTTATTCTTAAATTCTCTTAATTTTAAATATTTAAAAACAATTAAGTATTTAAGTACCTACATTAATTATAGGAATTTAAATACTGTATCATTCTTTATGCCTAATTAATTACTGTAAATAAAAATTTTCAATTTTATGAAAATATTTAGTATGATATCGCATTCGGACTAAGTATTTCGATACGTTTTTTAAAGATTTCATTACAAAACACGAAAATTATATATTATAATAATAATAATGATATTAATTTGTACATTATGTATTATTATTGTAATATTTTATGCTTCAATTTAGTGTAATCCCAAGTCAAATAATTAATTCATTTAGCCCAAATGCATTTTTTTTACTTACCTGTATATACCTAATGCAGGTGAAATATTAATTTAACAAAACTTTTTCCACGATTAAATTATTAATTCTATTATATGTTTTCAGCGATATATGATTATAAGTTTTTTAGTAAAATTATTAAAAAAAAAAATAATAAAAAACGTATATAGGTATTATTATTCTATTATAATCACGGGATATATAGTTAATAAAAGGCGTAGAATTACCTTTTTAATTTTTATTCTTTTTCTACGGACGAATTTCTATTTTGGAACGTTATTAATAAAAATTAAATTATAATATTTTTTAAAATAACATAATATTATGATATTATATTATATTACAGTTGTTATCGTATACATATGAAATACCGTTAAAAAACAATTTTTTTTTTTTATCAAAATTTTAATATATGTGTGTAAATTTGTTTCTGTCCTAAAATATAATAAGCACTCCGTTTTGGAGGAATAATTACCATATAATTATTATTCGTGTCGAGTAAACAATAACAAAATGTGCGCACAACGTACACGTATAATTATTATAATAATATAAGTACTAATAAATTCGTAATCGGACGTTATATTCAATAACATAATAATTATTATTATTATAATAATAATATTATGTTATTTACACCTGCATGCACACATGGCCATTAAAACACTGTCTAGTTGCCTGTAACATTATAATTGTGTGCCCCCAGGTTAAGTGACTCTGTGACTTAACGCGTCTTATGAGTTGGTTTAATATGTTAATATGTCTGCACGTATTATGTTAGAGTGTTAGGGTGTTTATGTTTCAATTATTATGGAGTTTAAATTTACTTGGGCGAATTAATATTCGTATGTTATATTATATAATAAATATACGAATGTACGTCGATATTAAAATTTCTTCGAAAAATCGAAATATTATTATGATAATTTTTTTCGAATTCGGTGACATCTCACCAAAAAAGGAAAGAAACGTAAAATACATATATAAAAAAAAGAAAAAGAAAGAAAACGGTATAATATATTATTGAAGATGAATGATAGCGGGTAATGCGCTCCGAAAAAACTTGACAATAAATAAGAATTTAAGTATAATAAAAAATAATATTTCAATAAAATTAATAATAATAATAATAATAATAATAATAATAATAATAATAATAATAATAATAATAATAATAATAATAATAATAATATATAATCGTGTTTGACTTGAAAATCAATTACGCAGTCGTTTATCGTCGGAATTAATATGAATTTTTTTTTTTTTAGAAATTATATATTTTCAGAGAAAATCTCTCCAATAGTGTTCAATATGATACAGTAGTAATATGTAATATTATCATTAATTATTATTAGAGCAAGGACTTTCATGCATTTGCATATTTTTTCTGGTTAACTTTATCGTATGCTTGGTAAGTACAAAATACATTTCATAACGTTTATGATGAAATACTCAAAGTTTTTAGTGCATATTTTTGCATATTTGGACATTTTTTACGTTAAGGGGCATATATTTGATTATAAAAGCATATTTTTGGCTTTTAATGCATATTTTGATGGTTTATCGAAAATCAATCACTTTGGTGAATATTTTTCATGAATCTAGATCAACAATTTGTTATACATTTATAAAGACGATAGAGATAAATTTTATCTTGAAATAATAATAATGGTCAGTATTTATGTCTATTTTCGTATTCTAATTTAACGAATAGGAGATGCGTGGTATAAAAACGATAGTATCAGTAATTATCTATAGTCAGTGGGTAGATTAAATTAGTTTTAAAACATTCACCGCGTGTGTGTTCAAATTTTAAAAAGATTCAAAATCAATTTAATAAAATAAATCTAGTTAAAACTTTGTAAATAATGATAAAATAATAATAAAATAATGATAGTGAATAATAATGAAATTAATTTTTTAAGGGCATATTTAACCGCATATTTTTAATTTTTTGATGCATAAATGCATATTTTTAAATGCATATTTGATGGTTTTTTAGTGCATGAAAGTCCTTGCTCTAATTATTATCATAGAATATACCAATGGATTTACTCTCCAAATGGACAAATAAACGCATAGTTCGTTTTGTACAGGAATTACGTTCAGAATGTTACGAATTTATTAAAAACAATTATTTTAATAACATAATATGTTTTATTATTTAAGTGTTCAAGTCTACCACGGTATATATACGGCATATGATAGCGGTATAAATCGTATATCATTGAGGTCTGTAATATCAATGGATAGAGTTATATATTAATTAATTAAATATTTATAACGTTTCGGATGTTCAATAAACGTGAAACTTTAGAAAACTAAACTTTTATTTATATTTCTTTTAAGCACTTAACTTATTTTCTAAGAAGTACGCACTTTAATTCGTAGTAGGTATTTTTTATTTTTAAATTACGATGATCAATAAACAATTATTTCGACTGGAACTTAGTATTTATATTTAATAAACTATTCTACGAAGTTTATATTATTCCACGCCGACAAAACAAAATCTTAATTTTTAACGTTTCGATAAAATATATAATATTTAAACTGAACGTGTGGGGATTGAAATCAACTTGTCATGCTTTTAAAAGAAGCATTGACACGTCGGACCAACGGACCATCGCTAAACCACGCGATAAAGTCTATGCGCAATAATTCCAAAGATAATAAAAACATATTAATATAATAATAACACGGGGGTTTCCTATACATGGTTCACATCAACGAGCATCGTCCGCGATAACGACGCAAAAATCTATTTCCGCACGTTTACCGTCGATTTAAATATAAATTATTATTGAACCGTTTAGTTGATACGCGAGTTTCATTGCGGTTTGTAGGTAAAACTCCAATTATTTGTTTAAAAAAGGTGGTTTTTTTTTTTTTTTTTTTTTACCAAAATATGATGGAAATTCTCAATGTACGCCTAAAAAATTGACCTAAGAGGCGCGTCATCGCAATTACGTGAACGGTAATACACGCGAACACTCGCGTCCGTGTGATAACGTTATTACGGACTAAATATTTATTTTGTTACTTCACGTCTGTGAAGACCAACAGGCTAAACAAAGTTTGGCATATTAAAAACAAATCGATTTTTATCCTGTAAAAAAGATTAAATTTAAATGATTTGTTTACTATGTTTTCTAAGTAGTAAATTCTTGATATAAACATTTACAAAATTTCGAAATTATAATTTAGTAATTCAAATAATATAAAAAATGTTTTAAAATTATTTTTCATAAAAATATTTAATTTCTGCTTCCTAATATCAACGTTTTTCAATTTTTTGTAATTGGATTATTACAAAAAGTATCTTTAATTTTGTCCTGCTTATAGGTTTAAACTTTTAAAGTAACTAAAATATAAAGTGTTATCCAACGCCTTAATAATATTCTTTGAGAAACGAAAGTACATTTTTTTTTAATTCGATGGATTTACATTTCTATAAAATTACGTTTTTACATTATTTTAAGAGGTGATTTTTAGAGGATGAATCTTTTATGCTTTCTCGTTTACCTCGATAATAAATTAAATAATATAATATAATTAATAATTTACACTTTATTTTATAGATTTGTTGGTGGACGTGGGCCGCATTCGGATGTTACGTAGCGTCGGCGTCCGTCAGCTTTGCACATCGAAGGCCCGTCGTGGCGATTAACGGTCCGGCGCAGCAAGAGGCCGTCGCAATTAGCAGCGGCCGCGTGCTCAACTCGCAGTCGAAGCAAACGGCCGGCGGATCGCAGCTGCAACAAGAGTCCGAGGATCAGGCTACTTCGGACACAATTGGTATCAATTTCGGTGTTGGCGTTGGCTTGGACACGCCACTGATCGACTCATTATTGGAACGGTGGTTGAGACGAAAACAAGTCCTCGCAGCCGCGGCAGCCGCGGCAGCGGCCGGTGCATACCCTGGGCCGGGATGGGGCGGCGGCATCGGAAGCGGTTACTATCCGAACCCGGCGTTGTACCCGTATGCCAGTGCCCCGTGGAACAGGCCCGTGGGATATCCGTATCCGTTCGTTCCACCCAATTTGAACCCGTTCGGCGGTGGTTTCGGTGGCTTCGCCGGTGCGAACGGTTGGAGCACATTCGGCGGGACGTCTCTGTACGATTTCGACCCCGACTTCGGATTGAGAAACAGCAATCCAAATAATTAACGACATAATGTTATGTATAAAAATTATGTTATTTCGTACGAAATTTCAATTTGATTAAATATTCGTTTTCGGTAATTTGTCGGAATTTATAATTTATATTATTTTTTATTCGTTGTTTGAATGTTTGCGATAAAATATTTAAAAAATAATTTATTCGTTCTAGCGAGAAAAAAAATTAGTGTAATGTGCACGTTAGGATAAAAATAAATACTTGTATTATTTGGGTTTATTAATTTATTAATCGTTTGTGTACACTTTTAATTCGTATAATTAAATATTACTCATGTTATCCTTTTTGTCCAAGTCTTATCGAGTTTGTAACTAAGATAATCGATCGAAAAATGATCAAAATAGAAAAAAAATTAAACCGTCTTCGTATTCTGTATGGAGTATTTAAAGGAAATTATATTTTCGTTTTTGAAATGTAGGTATTTTTTTTTTATTAATTTAACCGTGTCAATAATGTATTTACGTTAAAATGTGAGTATTTAATAATTAAATATATTATAATATTGAATTGCGAGTAGATAGATACATAAAAAAAAAAAAAAAAAATAATAACATTAACATTTTATAAAATAATTATTAATACTACCTCGTTAAAACAAAAGAAGAAAATCGTAAATATATTTAAATTATACATTATATTTCTTTATTATTATAAATTTTCGAATGCCTATATCGTAATATTTTATCAATCTATTTATTTATTTTTAAATTAATATAACCACAATAATATTGTCGTATAACGAGTAATAAAATAACTGACGATTTTGATTTTCAAACATTTCGTAGGCTATATTCTTTCTAACGCGTTGAATAATATTTCAATACACATTTTTACAAATCAATATGGGCAAAATATACATTTTGCTTCACGTGTACAATATTATAATTTTTTTTTCTTTATAAAACATTTATTTTTTCTTTCATAATATACAAAACAATATTGAAAACCAACGTAAAATAATAAAATATTTAGTAATATAATTATCATTCTAATTAATATTTTGAAATATAAAAAGGAAACGCAATAAAACAGTGTAAAGAATAATAATAATTTCGAAATATTAAAATAATATTAAAAACGATTCTGAGCGAGACACAGACAATAGAAATTTTATAGTTGTTACTACATTATATTTTAAAACATTAAAACATTAATTATTACTTAAAATTATACGTAAAATTAAATGTAACAATATTAAAATTACGTAAGTATGTTAATACAATATTTTCAAGTATTTATTATTGTCTTATATATATATATATATAAAATATATATGTTACCGGAATTGTTGACATTTCAGGAAATGATGACAATTCCTAGTCAATGTTGACAATTCCCAACTCTTTTAGGAATTGTCAAAATTGATTAGGAGTTGCCATCATTTCCTGGAGCTGGAGACTTTAGGAATTAACAGTATTTGAGTAATTTATTTATTTATTTTTTTTTTTTTACATAAAGTAACCTAAGAACCTATAATACAGATATTAATATTACGTTATTCTGTATTGGAATTATTATTTGTAGTTTATATAAATTTAAATGTTAGTCTAGGTGCCAATGCAAAACGAAATGAAAAATAAATAGATAGATGTGAATGAAATCTGTATTTAAAGTTTTTAATTCAAAGTGTCACAATGGTTTAAGTTGTGATAATATAATATAATATGTAATAATATAATATGATGTATGATGTATAATATATTTTATTAATTAATTTTGACATCATTGCCTTCTATTGTTAGGAAATGTTAAAACTTCCTAGGCAATGTTGATAATTCATAAATGTTTTAGGAATTGTCAAAATTGTCTAGAAATTGTCATCATTTCCTAATTGTCAACATCTCCGGTAACATATATATTATGAAATTATGATTATAAAATAAATAAATAATAATTTTCACGAATTTTACCGTTTATTCTGTCGCTATAAGAAGTCTACGAAGAAATTAAAAAATTTGACCCAAACAAATAGTGTGCCAGTCATATTGCAACATTCTACCGAAGCGATAATCTGAGACTACTTTTACTGCCCAGAAAAACGAATGGTAAGTAAAAGTAAAAAATTGCGTATAATCTACATTATATCTATTATACATTCGAATATTAAATTAAATTTTAAATAAAAATAATAAAGTTTAATATTAAATTAATTTTTTTTTTTTTTAATTAAATAATTCATATAGTTTATACGTACATCTCTTCGGTCGGAATTTACGAGTAAAATGACATAAACCACAAGTCGTTATTACATTATATTTATATTGCAAAAATGATAACAGTGGTATTATAGATAATATTATAATAACACTACAATATAAATGATAGGTCGTTTCGTTAAATTTCGCAAAAATTATCCTAATCTATTTGCTAAATAATTATTATTTGCAATAATATCGGCCGTACAATAAAGAGGAAATAATTAGTACACAGAAAAAAAAAAAAATAATAATAGGTAATAATAATAATAAACACGCGGTTATTAGTTAAAAGTATAATAATATAATAAAATATTATTGTTTAAATTTTTTTTTTTCAGTTTAGTTTGGGACCCAAACAAAAGAATACCCGTTTTTACTCGTATATATTATATTATAATTTACCACCGAAACGGCATCAATCATTTGTTATAGTATAGTATACGGAAAGCTTTTTT
>JAIUCT010000022.1:1546450-1559594 GCA_021307375.1 Tetraneura akinire | reverse complement strand
ATTATTATTATTATTATTATTATTATATTATTTTATATTATGTTCGTTTCTTTGTGCTATCCGCGTTGGCATAAATACGGCCGTCAACGGCGTTTCTACGTTAAAATATCAAAGCGTTTTAGAACGACTGCGATTATAATAAATTGTTGTTTTAGATTAGAAAACTTTTGTCCGTGTGAATCTAAAAAAGGCGGTATTACAATGAAATCGATTATATTGTTGACAATCATTTTCGTCGCGACTCGGGTAAGAAATTTTTTATCATTTCAAAATGCAATCGTTTATATTTTGATATCCCTCTGACGTTTAAGAGATGGTTTACACCAAAGGTATTATATTATAAAAATTTATACGTTATAATAGAAGAATTTGAATTTTTTTTTTATGTAGTTTACAGCGTATACAATTTTCACGGACGATGGACGAACGTTATCGTATTGAAATGTTGAATTTAAAAAAAAAAATAATAATAATAAAATATAAAAGTTACTCTCGTAATAAATTCCTTTTATAAATCAAAAATACAATTGAAATATTTGAATAATATTAATTAAAATTAATTATTATTATTATTATTATTATTATTTTTATTTTTATTTTATTATTATTTATTATGTATATATATATACCAAAAGTCTCGAGATTTTTAGTCGTAAATATTGTCCGTATTCAACATTCACGCGAAAATCGGTTATACTTATAATATAATAATAATAATAATAATTATAATAATCATAATAATAATAATAATATGTTTCCGGAGTGACTATGATTTATTTTATTATATTATAACGATATTACGTGTACTGTACAATAATTGTACGGTATATGAATTTGATTTGATGGCGTTAAATTTTTACTTTTTTCCAGAGCGTTTTTTATGCGTTAAATTCCTGGAAAAACTGATGATTGTAATGGCGAATAAAAAAAAATAATAAATCCTTTTTATATTATTTCGTGCTACGCGCAGAATTTCTCTTCATAATATTATAATATATTATCGTACAAAAACGTATAATTTGAAAAAAAAAAATTATTATTTTTTTTAAACACTTTGTTAGAGTTCTGTTCGAATATTATTACATTAATAATGTACATTTTAATAATGTGATTTGAGTTTATGGTATAGTCGACTAAATAACATAATATTACAAGACGGTTTTTTTTATTATAAATTTTATATTTCGCTGTATTATATAGTGTTGTCAATATGCTCTCGCACAAGTAACACAATTATTGTTAGGTATTTAATACGTAAAATTGACATTTTTTTTTTTCGAATATTACTCACTGTTGCCAACGTCACGCCGTTCATTCGTCAAAGGTTTCGCGAACACGAAACGTAGCGAATTCCGCTCAGTGTGGCGCCAAAACAGTATTATAATATAGTCTTTTGGCATATCGTTTACACAAGTTTATAATGTACGATGTCATATTAATATGTAATATTCGACGAAAACAAAATTAATTGTCACTCGTCTTTGGTATTTCAGAAATCAAAGAAAATATAGAAATATTTAGTTGTAACTTACAACATAATACATTATAATATGATATAATATATAATAATATTACACAACCTCCCGGACTGCTAATCTTATACTACCGGAAGAACATAAACTATTTTATACATTATAATATATAAAATATAACCCATCCGATTATATACGTTAAATTTGATATTCGTTAAAATTATTATTAATATTTCATTAATTATTATTTATATTGTGAGTGGTTTATAATATTTTATATAGGTACATTTTTTGTCGTTAAATTTTGGACCCCCTCTAAATATAAATTTAGATAAGAACTTGGCGTCAAATAATAATCAACATAATATTGTACGACACATCGAGTTTATATAATATGGAAACGGTTCATATTATCATACAATAATATTGTGTATCGGATACCGCGGTCGTCTGCGTGATTAAATATAGGTATATTATAAGGAATTTTCGAATTTTCGTCGATAACGGCAGAAAAAAAATTGAACGCAGAAATAAATTTGGCGGGAGTTTGGAAAAAAAATCAGTATAAATAATAATTAATAATTAACTCGTATATACGTTCATCGATCGTATCTTGCTGGTTAATTTTAATCTGATTTCAATAATGTTTATTTTATTTATCGTCCTCAATTGCTTTGGGAAGTTTGAACACCCCCTTTCCATGCATTTGCCTGCGGTTGTTTAGATGACAAGGTTGTAATTTTTGACAGGTGGAGTGCGATTCCAACATTTCGAACGCAGACGAAGACAATTACGTGACGCAACTGGTTCACGACAACAAGGAGTTGATGGCGGAGAATCTGATTAAAGAGCAAGGATTCCATAAAGTATCGAAAAAGATGGAAATGTCACCACTGGGATACGAGGACATCGTTCCTGAGGAACGCGAAATGGAAGATGTTATGGAATTCCAAGAACATCCGGAAATCCAAGGGTTCAGGGCAGAGAACATCGTTCCTGGGGAACACGATACCGAAAATGACATGGAATTTCAAGAAGAACGTCCAGAAATCTTAGGGTCCATGGCAATGGGAGATCAAAGAGGGTTCAACGTCAGGACCGGATTTGAAGTAAGAAACCCGGAGCAAAGAAGTTTTTAAGGCCCTTGAATTATCCATAGTAAAAAGTGCATACTTCAATTTACTGCGTGTAAAATAAATTTATAGTTTTCATTATAATTATTTACTTAACATGAATTTATCAATTTTTACAGTAATGTATTACATAGAAATGTAGTTATATAAAATAATAGGAGGATAAAATGTGTTTGATTATAAAAACGTATATAAATATATTGTATCAAAATTTTACATTTTAAAAGATAATAATTTAATTCCTGTCCTTGTATTTATATATGCTATGACGAATTGTGTACTTTTCTAGATTTCTTTCCTACGAATTCATCTATAATATAATTAAATGACAAATTTGAAATTATCAATACATCACTTTCAATGCTCATAACTGATAAAAAGTTTAAACGATCTGCATGCATTGTAGTTGTAGATAAGTCTATTTTTTAGCCTTGAAATCGTGTGTTCAATATTGGTGACCATAATAATTACTAAATACACGCGTAAAGTGCGATTTGAACCTTTAGTAAAGCTTATTATCTGATAGTACGTCTTTTTCAATTAAGGTTTTATACATAAAATGCTCATGAGCAACTCATTTCTGCCGGCTTGGAATAAAGTTTTATAAATCCGGAAAAATGAATTATTTCAACAACGAAATAATTGAAGCCTTATACGTATTTTTATATCTAATATTGAAAAAAATTGTTAAAATAATATCAGTCACTACCATTATTAAAAATCAATTATATCATACAACGTATTCTAATAAATTAGTAGGCAATTGAAATTTAGAACTATTGATAAGTAGGTATAATTTTTAAATTATTATTAAATATATTACTTAGGTAGGTACCTAACAAAATAAATGAAAATAAATATAAAAAATATGTAATCATAACTCTTGGTTGATTTACAATGCAATAACGAAATTAAATCGAAAAATGGAACGTTCACAATATTGTACAATAATAATATAATCCGATAACGATTAGACTTTTTTTTTTTCAATTCCCAGTATTCGCATTGTGATTTGTGTGGTGGATATCAATATTTTATGAAATTAATTATTATATATCAACCATATAATACGTGTATAACTGTAAAGCTCATAATTTTACGTATCGCCATAATATAAAATGCAATAATAATTATGATTTATGCATATATATATATATATATATATATACAATAAAAACTTCTTTAAACTTATTATTTTCGTAAGTATAAATCAGAAATCAGCTAAATTGTATTTTTTTTTCTTTGACCTTGCGGCCATTAAATAATTGAGGACTCGGGGCCTATGCCATTATTAATGCCCCTGTCACATCCGGGCCTGCATAATACCATTGTGCCGACCAATCGGACTAGGGGAGTAGATGTATTATATTGCCAATGTTGCGATACCATCGTTTTTTTTTCCTTTTCTCGGCAATTTTTTCAAACTTTTTCCGATACGTATAATATAAAAATATATATTCGCTTAGGGCGTTAAATTTCAAAACGTATTTGTACTGTAAGATTTATATTATATTTTATTAAAAAATATTACATTTAATATATATTTCATTCCTGACGATTGAACGTATTTTTCTATATAATATCATTATAATAATAATATGATAGGTTTTATATGTTAGAACATGATTGGGACGACAATTTTATTTCATAATTAATAATAATAATAATAATAATAATAATAATAATAATAATACGGATAGGCGCTCCGACACGTTTTGACGGTTTCCACGAACATGAACCATATTAAAAAAATATAACATTTTTAGAACGCGTTAAAAAAGTGTCAAACATCAAATCCGTTTTGGCACGCCGTACTTACATACGGGCAATCGATTGGAAATTTCGAATATATTACGATAATAATATTATCGTATAATACTCGCGGAGACTTGCCGACGATGAACAACGCGAACAAAAATTAGGCATTGTTAATACGATACATTATAGTGGTATTATTATACTACGGGAGGACAAAAAAAAATTGAAAAATCGAAAAAATATTCGTCACACACGTTTGCTCACGAATCGTTTTCGTCGCTCGTTATCGATTTAATAGTCCGGTCGTGCGTAGGCGGGAGACGACATTAATTTTGGCGTACGAGTAAAAAAATCACATCTATTTTTTTTTTTGGATTCTCACAGAAGTATTTAAAATGTTTATTCTTTCGATTAAAACTCGACTAATCGTACTTTGATTCAATATGTTATTATAATGCGGCGAGAGCGGAAAACAAATGTTTACACGGTATATATTTACGATATTTTACGAATAATAATAATGAATAATTACGAAAAAATCAAATTATTCATTTTTATAGTGTATGCCCCGTGGGAATTATATAATTAATATAATAATAAGAAATATAAATAGAATATATAGTTATATATATATATATTTTATCAGTAATTTTTCGTAATTTTCCGGTAATAAAATAAAGGTACAGCACAATACACATCCGAACGTATGGACATCGTTATATTTATTTTTCTATCATGTTGTTGTTATTTTTTTTTTTATGTTTGTTGTTACATACAAGCTCGTTATTTTTAGTCGATAATATTCTGACCAAACACTCGCGTAGTTTTTCTTCTTCGTTATATCATGACATGTCTACTCATTAAGGTTTCATTTCATTTTTGCGAAAATATTTTTTTAAAAACACAATACATATTACCATATAATAATAATAGCTTATTCTCCATAATATAATATTATATGAATATCCATTATTATGGAAGTAATTAATAAAACGGTAATTGTGTAAAATCTGCGCTTACGTTATTCAAAATTACGGATAAAATCACGTATTATAAATTTTATATTAAATAATAATATTATAACGTAATATTAAGCTCAAAAAATTATTAACACGCTCATATTAAAATGTCCAAAGTATACTAAAATAAATTTATTGAACGTCAAATTTAATTTTTTAATTTTAACCTAGTTTCAAATGATTTCATTTTTTTTCTATTATAAACCGGGTGTCCAACGAGATTTGTTCTTGTCAATAACTTTTGATGTGTGAAATATTTTTGAAATCTGGTTTTTGCAAACTATTTATTTATAAATTACTAATAAGCCATATTTTTCATCACTGTATTTTTGTGTGTATGTGTATGTATAAATCAAAATTCAAAAAAAATACAATTTTTTTTATACATATTAATATTATTACAGTTAATAGTGAATGTGTAAATCATGGAAACGGTTAGAGAACGTTACGAGTGTCTACATATTTTGACCGTTTTGTGGCGATATAGTTTTAGATTAATTACTAATTAATAAATAGTATGTATGTGTTATCATATTATTCATCATAAGATATTACATTGTTTATCAATTAAAATATAATTATTACAATGTATGATATTATGTTTTTTTATGAACAAAACATCAATGCTACAATTCACATTGAAATATTGAATATACCTAAATGGATTATGAAATATTAATTTTATTCAAATTTTAAAAATTATTAACTAAATAAAAAATTCATAATAATGAAAAATGTGATTTGCAGTATACGAGTATAATATGATAATTAGGTTGTAAAAATTAGATTTCAAATATATGTAATTGGTGAAAAGTTATTGAGAGGGACACACCTGGTGGGACATCCGGTTAGTTACATTAGTTTGCATTACAATCAATTTTAAATTCGTTCTGAATCGTATAGTAGGTATCTAATAAACAGGTATAATATTATAATTATATTATTGTTATTAAAAGTAAAACTCATATTTTTATTATGTTTTATATGCCTCACAATTCGACGGATTAATAAAATAAAACTAAAGATCTCGGTATAAATAAATAAACGTATTATAATATTAATAACTGAAACGACGACGAGGATGATAAAAATTTCTTTGAAAATTAATATCAAACAATATAATATTATTATATTATGTTATTGGTATAAATAAAACATTTTATATAGGTAATATGAAATTAACTATAAAAAAAAAAAAAAAAGATAATATACTTTTATACATACAGCTATAACCAAGCATTTTTAATAATATTAACGCAGAACACTATATTATCCTAGTTACATAAAAAAGTCTTTAAAACATATATTTTTTCCGAGTTACAAAATAATTCTTCATATTATCTGTTCATTTGAAATCCTATTGATATAGAATATTAATAAACATATATACTACTTTAATATATAACATCATTTATGTAATGACGTAATATTATCGAGTTATTTCTGGCCAATAATTTATAAATTATTTTTTTGATCATTGTGCAGATATACTGCATCTACTGTTGAGACACTTATAATATTATTTTGATATTATTTAATAATAACAATACCAATATTACCAATAGTATTTCAATCAAATGAAACAAATTCCCAATAATCTTCATTTTCATGAAACCTGAAAATCATTGTCAAAATATATATGTATAGTTAAAAAAATAATAATTAATAAATAATAAATAATAAATAATAAATAATAAATAATAAATAATAAATAATAAATAATAAATAATAAATAATAAATAATAAATAATAAATAATAAATAATAAATAATAAATAATAAATAAATAATAATAAATAATAATTTTAGATTTTGAGCGAAGCGAATAAATATATTGGATTTATAATGATGTGTTTTTTTTTTTTTTTTTTTTTTGTTTTTATATCTGAAAATATTTTTTTTATCCGAAATAATGCTCTAATTTTAACGAATAGCATAATATGTTTCCAGTTGGAAAATGGATGTAGTTGGTACTTTATTTAGGTTATTTTTCGAATTTCTCAAAATGGCCTTAAGCGATGAAAAAACGACGAAAACTAATATTTAGACGAATTTCATTTTTGAAATTTAAACTCAGGCAATTATGAAATTAGAGATTTAAAAAGGTTTGGTACATTCACATAGGTAACTACTATATATGTGATAAAATTTTAGAACCGTCACGTTAATTTTTCTACAAAATATAGAACGTTGAATATTTCGTAAAATTCTCGTTTTTATGTATATTATAATGTTTGATAAAATTGGCAATTTGAAAATATGAATCTTTTAAATATTATATTAAATAGAACACAAATATCAAGTTTTATGACATCAAGGGTCAATAGTTATTGATAAAATACAAACACGGTGGGACACTTATTGTATATATTATTATATTGGTACGTTGGAGAGATGAAAACGATAAAAATGACGTAAGCTCAAATCATTTTTTTCTATATATATATATATATATATAAAATAAAAAAAATAACAATAACAATAGAGAAAAACTACCAACATAACGATTTTGTCGTGTTTTTCTTTCTCTCCAGTCCATTCGAGTCCGATTTGCAGACCGATATTTTGACGTGAAAATATAAAACGAAACCCGTCGCACACAAAGGGCACACACTGCGAACTCTGTGGCGTATAGTAGTTTGGAGTATTGGAATTTTTTTTTTTTGGGGGGAAGATGAAAAGAGATTGCGATGAAAAGGTATAAAAAAAAAAAAAATAGTCCGCATTTATTCGGTATATAATATACCAGCGATGTTTATAGGTTAGGTGGGCTGGATAACCGAAGTTCTATTGTTGACGGTGTCGTCTTTCCCGAACGCTTCATTAGTTTTCGATTTTTTCCGTACGATTTTTATTCTCCTACCATATATTTATTATAGCGTATATATATATATCTATACGCGAATGTATATTTTCCATCACAAATATTTTTACACGGACGAAACTCGTCCAAATAGTCTCGATCGTATACGTAATATAAACTTATACGTATATATTATATGTATATTATATGTTTTTTTTTTTTTTTTAATATTATATACCGTGGTTGTAGTTGTGATAAATATTTTTGTTGTACATATATATATATGTGTGTGTGTATGTGTGTATATATAAAATTCTTTCGATCTAATAGACGAAATGGAGAAAAAAGTAATATCATATAAAAATTTTAACAATCTAAAATTATTGATAGGGTAAGTTTAATAAATTTAAAACTTTTTTTTTGAGAGCGATATTTTCCTATGCCGTTAACTTTATATAAAATAGAATGGTGAAACTTCTGAGGTAACGGTTGACCCTAACTATACTTGATAAAATGTAAATTTATAAAAATAAAGTTAAATGTGATTGGATTTTATTTTTATTTGATAAAAATATATAGGTACACATCAATACATGTTTACAAATATTATTAATTATTACAACCTTATTAGTTATTACGGATACGTCCGACTAATGACTTGAAAATAGAAAATTTTACGACCAGTCGAAAGGAGTGGTTACTCGGTTACGTAGCCGAAAGGTTAAAGGACGGACCGGCTTACTCAACTAATTAGCCTAGTTGATGGGCTGATCAACTAAGTAGCTAATAAAAAGGAAACTTTGTTAACTAGTGTTACTGTCGGTGGTATTGCCGTAGGTGCTGTTGTAGAAGATGGTGTCATCTAGATAGTATCATCTAGAAGATGGTGGTATTTCCCGCAATAATATCAGAAAATCTCCAATATTAAAAGACAAATAGCTTTCTTATTTCGCTCTATGCCACGCTTGATAATCTATGGTTCTTTACCAAAATTTCTTGTTCCTCGCTAAGCTGTAGTTTATATTTCTATATTCTTAATATTTGTCTTCCCTCTTATCTGCATTACACTTTAAGTTTTAACCCATATTGCCACCATTTTTATTAAATCGTTATTCCCTGGATCGTTACTATTATTATACTTTATACTACACTGTTCTATGTACCTATTATTAGTTCATTACCGTCTGATCGAATAAACGTTATATCTGCTCCAAAGGACGCGCGATGTTGATATCATTACGGTCGGTTTTTTTTATATATATTTTTCATTGTAAAACCGATTGGCCATGATATAAAATTTCGACCACCCTGTATAAAACGCACGTTACATATACATGGTATATCCATACAGCCATACAGGAAAGTGGAGCAAAAATCACTGGTCGTTATAGTGGTTGCCGTGTTGGCAGCTATATGATACGTGTACGTGTGTGTGTGACAGGAGAGAAAAAATATATAGTTCAAAACTTTTTAACTCTGCTGGGGATCAAACGCGTAGTTACGGACATTTTTCAATCATAGAGAAATTATTATTATTATTATTTTCCATGGCACTATACGACCGCGATATTGTCCGAATCCTCAGGGAAAAAATTGGCGCGCCGTTACGCAAACTAGAGATTCGGCAGACGACGACTATACTACACAGATGGAATTTTTATTTTTTTTCTTCCTCGTTTCGTCATCTCTCTCTCGTTGTGTCACATATATTATACCTTCGACAATAAACATACACACACACATCGTCAGCCTTTGACGAAAATCTCTAAAATCCATTTTACCTTATCACAAGCGTATATCAGGATATTAGTTTTCTAAAAACGATATATAATATGATATTATAGGTACCTATGTACACATGTGTTATAATATCACGATATGACGTAGGCTCGCTATAAAGCGAACGATATTTTGATTTTTTGTTAAAAAATAAAATTTTATATTAGACATGTACGGTATATATATATATATTATATACGTTCGTAAAAGTAATCATGTTTATTCGATAAAAGCTATTTTGTATCATATAGTTATAACTTATAACGTATAAGGTTAGGCTGGGTTAGTTGTTGTTGTAATTTTATAAGTTTATAACCATATAAGTAGTATTCTGGTATTCATAAGTGGTGGAACAAATAGTTAGTTAAAATCGTATTATATTATCATAACTGTAATAATTTGATTAAATGAATCAATGTTTCCGAATAGATTAACTAATCAAACAAAGGTACTATAACTTCCAAGCGGTGCAAATCGGCCAATCAGAAATGCACTCGTAATGACGATAACGACCGAAGATAGTCGAAGCCCACTAGAGAAACGCACTATATATAACTGAATTGAAGTGTTGAGATCATCACATTATTTTAATCCTGTAGTTATTAAAACACCAACTTGGAATCTGAATAATGTGTATTATTATTTTATTATTATATGTTATTATACTCATAATAGATAAATTTAATTCACATTATAATAAACTAATAGTGATAAGATAATATACACGATTATAAGTTTTATTGTTTGAAATTATTTTAACGATTTCAATGAACTAATAAAATATAATAAATAATATTATGCCTTTTAGAAAATATTAAATTACTATTATCATAATTGTATAACAACTTTGGTACGACCAATATAACAACTCTCAATTCTCAATATAGCTTCTCTTATTATTCTTCAATTTAACGGATTGTTATTTGCACGTGTGACATATTAAATTGTTTTTGCTAGAAAATAAAATCTCGTTACGCGGTATAACGAACTAATTTGAAGTTAATTATCAAGATGATTATACATCGAACATCGGTTGCACCAAAACATATTAGCGTAGTCGAAGAATTTTCGTAATTGATACTAGAAATTTTTTTTTTCATACCAATGTTATATGCATTGAACCCACGTAAAACTTAGATACAAGTCTTCAGCACTCGGACACAACTCTTTCGCGCACTAGAATCCATTTTTTGGATGGTGAATGATTTTTTTTTCTATATCTCTATTGTTTCATCGACATTTCGGTCACGTCTAATTATTTGCCAAAGCAATGAATGTACGTGAAGCTCATGAAACATGCGACACGTTACCGGTCAGAAAGTTTAACGACAATTATTACCATCGCGGTGCACTTACAGTTTTATACGGTGATAATCGGATAACTTACGCGAGTCGTACGCTCGCAGGTCGCAAACTGGGACGAAGGATTGATAGTTTGTTAATACTCGAATTTATATCGTTTTCAGACGTTGAGCTGTAACTTTTATTCGATTAAAACACACGATAAAAGTATAAACGACTTTTCGGATCATTTACGCGTGATGTTTCGTTTTGAAAATACGTGTATAGTATTATAATAGTTAATAATGATATCGAAACAATTAAACCAATAGCGTCAAAAATAAATAAATTAATGACTAATGTTATCAGTTTATCACTCATAATATAATAAAACAGAAAATCTAAAAAAATAAAAAATAAATAATAATAATAATTACAATTTTTATATAATAGTGGACTATTATATCAATAATAGAAACTTGTTCAGTACCGTATTTTATATATTATATTCATGTTTAAAATACAAGTTTTTCAAGAATAGGTATATAATATATTATATATTATATATATATTTTTTTTTTTAAATAAAATATCACAAAATATTAGACTACAATATACAACTTATCAACAAATGTACCGGTGATAATATTATACTCATAACTTCATAAGTATACAAATTACATATAATATTATATTAGATATATTTGTTAAAAATCAACTATCATTATATCATAATTTACAGATTTAACATTTTTAATGACTTTAATAAGAATATTAAAAATTCAAACATTTTACAATTAAAAAAGTTTATATCAGCTCGCATTGCAATACGTAAATGTCGTGAATTCCTATGAATAAAAATTTATATGCATCATTATTATTATTCAATTATTCAAAAATTCTAAAATTCTAAAATCTGTTCAAGTATCTTTCTTAGAAAGTTCAGATTTGTATTATTATTTTTTTGGAAATAAAAATAATAATAATGATAAATTCACTTTGACATGATCAATAAATGATAATATAATTTTACAAGAGTAAAAATGTAAAATACTTTGCGAAGTTACATGAAAAAATGGTAAAAATATGAGTTCTGAATACAATTTTATATGAGATGCACAATATTGGGTAAAAAATTGTAAAATTGTAAAATTAAATATTTTATTACATTATGATAATGGATGTAATATGTTATGAATAATAATACGAGTAGAAATTCAATTTGAATTATTTTTATAGAAACAAAAAAATAAAACGTATTTTTACTTTGCTCCGATAGAAATACGATCATATTATTATGTTTTTCACAGTGATTAATTCAACTCATGCATTTAAACTAAAAAAGTTTACGTTAATAATTAATTAATTATGATAAAAAACAAATATAAATTTTAAAAATCTTTGACAAATTGTCGTGTGTTGTAAATCAACTATCCGAGCTGAACCGTGTTTCGGTCATATACGAGTCGTATACAGTCATAAAATTATTGTTCCGAGAGAATTTATATGAGATCGTCCGTCAGCATAACCGATACGATAATAATCAAGATTTTGTTTAACATCGTAACGTTTGAAACTGAACACGTAAATTAACTAAAATTTACGTGAAAAAATAAACGATTGTAATAATATTATAATCTTCTGGGTGATTTTAATAACACATTATTCAAACGCGAAAGCTCATTAAAATCGTACGTAAATATTAATAACGTGACATTAGGCAAAAGCACGCGACGACAGCGGCACGAGTTATAAATTATTCGTGCTCGGACTTAAGTATTTCACCGTGTGATAATAATAAATTATAATATAAATATAAAATTGTTATTATTATTATTATTTAATATTATTATTTATTATTATTATTATTATTATTATTATTATTATTATTATTATTATT
>JAIUCT010000022.1:1527918-1546440 GCA_021307375.1 Tetraneura akinire | reverse complement strand
ATTATTATTATTATTATTATTATTATTATTATTATTATTATTATTATCATAAATATAATATTTTAAAATAATATAATATTATATTATGTACTCGCAGAATTTTATACTGAATTGTTATCTTCTACACGAATATGTGAAGTATGCGTGATCGCCGGTTAAAATGCCTAACTTATTTTGAATTTCGAACTTCATAATATATCCGTTCAGACGAGAATGCCGCCCTTTTTAAAACTATGTCGAAATCATAAAAGTATTAACTTTGTTTTCCAACGATCATCATAATATTGTGTACGATGGTCTCGTAAACGTTTGTATAGCGGAGTTTCTAACAATGATATTATTACTTATTATTTTATTGAGTTTTCTCTTCAAGTTAATATACGTCATACAGGATGTTCCAGATATGTATGCTGAATTGCTGATGCTCATTGTGATTTTACAGTGAAAATTGTAAATGTTTATTTTTCATTTTTTGTAAAATGTATTAGTGAATAGTAGGGCAACTCATTATATTATATTAATAATATTTTATTATCTATATTATTTTTTTATATTAAATTATTTCGTAAAAATATTTATTTAATTTATAGGTATGTTTTGTTAAATATGAGGATGGCCAGTTTACTAAGTATATTGTTCGTATACAAATTTTAACGGGTGAAGTCTTAAATTTCATGAAGATGAAAATTTGAAATTATGATTTTTTATTTCGAAGCTAATATTTTTCACCTTATATTTTGTATAATTATATATAAATACAAAAATAATCTTATCAATATCGTGATAGCGATATGGATGCCTAGTTAGAACGATTTAAGATTTACAGATCACGGAAAGCTGAATAGAAAACGAATAAAAAAAATAGTGTCCTATTAATAAGCAGCTGATTGACACAGACAGACATATTAAAACTAGTGCTTCAATTGCAAATTCAATATCACTTAATTATATTATTATATATTATACCATAAAGGCATAAAATGTAGAATATTTAATTATTCTATGTTTATTTACCTATTTTATTATTCGACTAATAATATGGATTGTATTTTATTTTTAAATAGATTAAAAATTATCATAATTACAAATGAATCAGATTAAGTCAATTTAAAAAGTGAAGGTTTTCTTAACCCAACGAAATAGAAATTTATATAAAATTTTACATGTTTTAGAAATTTGTTTTTCACAGCATTATATTATATCTCCAGATCCAGGTGTATTTCAAAGTGCATAATATAATGATTTTTTAATGTTCAATAATTTAAAATTTCTATATTTCGAATATAAAAATTATACGATGAACGAGACAATATAATTTTATAGGTAACTAAAAAACTTCTAAATTAAAAAGAACTAAAAAGAAAATATCAAAATTAACCAGTTCGTTATAAGTACCTATCCGTGTATTGTCTCATTCACATGGCTATATAATACTATACTATATAATACTTATGTATAATGAAAATTTCAGTAATCATATAATTTTAAATTAATTTTAAATTGTTATTAATTTATTATATCTCGTAGCTATTATTTTATATAAAATAAATAGTAAATATAATATACAAATACCAAACAAATATTATTTAATATTTTATTAATTATTTATCAATTATCATAGTATACATTAGTATTTATTAATATTTAATATTACTAATAAACACCACGTGTCCGCTTGGCCGCTAGATGTATGTCTAGCAATCAATGATACACTTTGCCACTTAATATTATGTTTAATTACGTTTAGTAACCTGTATATCTTAAGTCATGCTAATTGGTAACTACGAACTTATTCAATAATTCGAGATTGATAATTAATTAAAATATTCATAAAAACTTACGTATAACAATTTTGAATTAATGATATTCATAATACAAATTTTGCATGCAATGATAATAATTAGTGGTATAGGCAACTATAATTTATTAATACAAATAATGACGTCTGAAATATCGTATTTCTTCAATAAACAAATTAAAATTGCTAAAAATCAACATCTTGAATTAATTGGATCCTATTATATAAATTATCCTACAATATACTCTATATTATGTCTATAATATAAAACAGGTTATTTTCAAATTTTACGTTGCTAAAAAATTAAAAAGTTATTCTTTTTTTAAAAAAAAAAGTCCGTTACTTACCTAATTAATAAAATTTTACGTATAATAATTATTCGTATAATGATACTCGCAAAACTTAAAATTATTTTTCATGAAATATTACGATAAGTATATTATATAGTAATGAATCTGGGACACTGCGTATAAGTATGTTTCTAAAACGTTTTCCTGTTTTTCGTTATAAATTTAAATATACAAGTATCTCATTCGGTATATTTTATTATGGTATTTATAGATTATGACTCATTTAATTTATATAATATGACACTTTTCGATTATTATTTATATTGTAATAATATATAAAATAAGTGAATATAAGAGAAATCAATTAATGCAAAAGTGTTGAATATATTATAATATGAATATATATTATGTATATTTTTTTACATTATAGGTAGGTACGCAAAAAGGCGTACGGTCGAAAAGTAAGTTTGCAAATGAACTATTCGATAATATTCGGAGCGTTGAATTTCTCGCAGACAACGTACATTCGTATTATTCAATCTTCTTCGATTCAAATTTAAATTCAGCGTTAAGGGACGGATCATTCAGATTCTATAAATCGTCTTTATTTAGACTGTTTGAACCTCTTTCGTCGTCGTCGTCGTCACCATCGTCGCCGTCGTTGTTATTGTAACTTCATCGCGAATAAAAGTTTTAGACTTAATAATTATAATTTATTGGTTTATTCATTGACGTAGTTCTCTCAGCTTTACCTCGATTCGGTACAGTGTAATTTAATTTTATAATTATTATAATGGCGCGATGATAATAATAATAATATTGTAATAATGTAATATAATTTTAAGAGGTATACCTACCGTGCGTATAAATTGAGCCAACTATTAATTTTTGGAGACACGTGTTTTTCTAAACGATTATTGTTCCCAAACCATTTCCGTTTGATGATGACCGGTACCGTAACCTATTATATTATTATTTTCTAGATAAACGTTTTAAATTCCAAAAAAAATTTAAAAAAAACTTTAATAATTTAAAAACGAAAAATAATTAAAACGTGTTTGACGCGTTTCTGGTTTAAACCTATTTTCATATTTAATTATGTATAATTAATTGTAAACATAACGAGTGTTTTATTGAAAAATAATGCTCTTTCAATTAAAAGGAAATGTTTAAAATACACCCAAATATCAATATAACGACGTGAAATTTTCATATTTCTCGTCTTTTTCACAAATTTATTTTTGAACATAAGCCGTAAACGCGTGATACACAATAACAATTATTGCGTTGAACAAAAATATATCAGTTCGGGAAACATTAATTGGTATATAATATACTTAATGAAATTTCAAAGGGTAAATCAATTCTTCGGAAAAACGTAATGCAATAAAAACAAGAGCGGCGAACATCGTTGTTAAAAACAATACTTTCATAATGTCGTATAATTTATTGTATAATGTGCAATATTATAATTTACAAAGTTTTATATTTCATTCAGCGAATAATGTAGGTATATTATAAAAATTAAAAAAAATTTTTCTCTATCGCAATAAGAACGGTCATAATAATAACACATATGAAACAAAATGCAAAATTGATTCTTCGCAAAAAAAACGGGACTTGAGTCTTACAACACATATTGCATTTTTATATAACATTAAGCAAATAACTTTATAATAATATGTAAACAACTGCGTGTAAGTGTAATACATGTGTTAAACTATTGACTTTTAATAAAAAAACAAAAAACAAAAGTTCCACGTATAGTTCTTATCATTTGTCAATAACTGAGTGTATCTTTATTATTATTATGTACTATTTATTTTTTATTTAAAAATATATCGTTTTCTCTTCGTTTCAAATGTTAAATCTTAACAGTCAATATTCGAATGTGTTATCTGAACTCGAAGAATCTACGTAACGAAAAATCCACAATGAAAATATTACAAATTGTAATTTTTAAAATTGTCCTCGTTTTTACAATGATTATCTGAAAAAAAAATGTATTTTTTAATCAGAAATATTCTCAATTTTAAGTGAAACAAAAATATAATTTACAAATTCGGACATGACAACGATATTAAGAAATAAAAAAAAAAAAAAAAAAGAAAAAAAGAAAGAAATTAAAATAACCACAAAACAATAGAAAATTAATTAACCAGTTTTTAAACAGAAATGTCATTTGTTTTTATCCAGACTGGCAAATTTAAATACATATAATATTAATTCCATGATTATTTAAGACGATAATTATTATTAATACCTGTGAAAGTATTTAAGATAATTTATTACATTTTACCGCAAAACATAATATTTTATTCGTATTTCTTTAAAAATTAAGTCCGTTTTCACATCAAAAATAATAACAATTTTCATGATCATATTACGCGTTGTTACGAGATATTCCTAGAGAAAATTGAAAGAATACCAAGAAGGAAACCGATAGGGCGATATATAGACTGCGCACACAATAATAAACTAAAAAATTCTGCGAAACGACTTACGGCTATATCATTGTTGTTATATTTTCGGAAAATAAATTACAAAAATAAATACAACGTTGTAATATAATATGACCACGTCAAAATATAAATATTGGTCAAAAATATAATAAATTTATTATAAAATGTACATTATATTATACCTATTCGTACAACGAAGTTTTTTTTATGAGCCACGAAAAATAATACACGTTTTGAAGTATATTATATCAAATTATCAATTTAATATTATATTGCTTATAAAACACGCGCAAAAGTGGGCAAAAGTAACGAAAGTTCGTCCACTGTGTGCGTATAATATTTAATTCGACAACGTTACTATATTTCACTATTATATCATATAATTTTATTAATAATATCGTAAAATAATCGAAAATTCAAACCAATAATAAATTTCGTTATGACTCGAAATTAAGCGCATTAAAATCATACGATTGAACAACAACGATTCTAATCGTGATTCGACAAAGTCGTTTACGTTTTAGTGAGCATTCAGATAATAATAATATACTATAAACTATAATATATTTTTTGGAACTCGTCGAAAAATGATTTTAAAATTTTCGGACGATGGTTTGGGTGTTGCCCACTCTACAAGAATATATTTTACTTGAAACATTGTTAATATCTCTCTAAAAAAAAAAAAAAAAAATTATCATACCTCAATTAATAACATTTATATATCTTGTGGATTCGACGTGATTTTTCAGAATTTTATATAAAATGCAATGTATTATTTTACATATTTAATATATTTGACGGTTGAATGAAACAACATTTTCAAGGTTGGTATTATTTTAATTATTTTTTTTCGTTGTTGGCATTTCTAATATGAACGAATGGGTTTATCGTGTTTTTTATAACCTCTCTGGATAGTTTTTACGTTTTTTTGCTGTAAGTATATTTTAAATAAACTTATCAATTGTTGTTATATTATATTAAAATGAAATGCTTATTTTGAATAATTCTACATAATGCACTGCGTGGTTGTTATATTAATTAAATATTCATTTGAAATCAAAAACTTCCATAAAAAAAAATTAATTACGCATACATATTGTGAACAACTTAATATAATAATTTATGTTTGTAATTTATTTTCCTTTAAAAACTTGTTTAATTAGTACAGCATACTATATAATATTTTAAACGATGGTATAGTTTATAGGTATATGTTTAAATTCAAATTGTCGTTTTTAATTCCAAGCTTTTAAGTAAAACTATCTACATTTACCATGAATAGGTAAATGGTATACATACAGATGCTAAATCACATCATTTTATAATATACAATTTATGAAGTTTAGATTCGCTAAACAGGCAATATAACAATATTTATTTTGAAAACGCACTAAACTTATATTTACCTTTCATAAATAATAATATTAATTAGTAAATAATACCATGTTATTTATTCCTACTTGATGTAGATTTTATACTAAAAACTAAATTTTCAGTAGGCATATAATAATATTATAATACACTATTAAATTGTTAACAATATTTTGAATACGATTTATAACTGTGAATTATACGAGTAAATAAAATATAATGCAATAAAAAAATGTGCAAACATATAGATTTCAATAAATCTCATTTATTTCATTAGATTTTAGTAATGTGTCATATTTAATTATATTTTTATTAATCATTGAATATCTAATCTATGTTGAATGGATAAACATTCTTGTTTTAATAATAATTATTATTATTACTATTATTAAATAAAACAAAATGCATTTCTACACATATTATTAATCGTCGAATGTAATTATATTTGTTTTAAATGGACGAGGGTAAACATGCATTCGGCGAGAATTCGAAAATTCAACGTAATTATTGTATTGTTCTTATAATATAATATTATGAAATAGTATTGCGAGTTTCATATAATGCAAACGCCGTCGACCTCATTTTGTCTCCAGGGAATTCATATTGTTTTCAATCGAGTATAATAATATTATAATATAGGTACCGATTATAAATCTTCGAATTTTATGAATAATAAACGTGTTTTAACGATTTCCAATTATTCATTAAAAATATATTACATTTTAAGAAACAAACCAATCGTGAACAGAAAACATTATTAAATTGAACCGCATATTTTTTCTTGGTACCTACGTTATTATTTCCTTTAATAATTGAAATAACGCGTATTATAATAATTTTGAATACACATTGCGATTTACGAATATTATAATTTTAGAATTTGAGCGAACGAAAAACGTATTGGTTTAACAATAATGTGTGTCTTTTTTCTTTATTTTCCTTTCATATTCGTATATGCGAAGACACTTTTTCGACCCGAAAAAATGCTCACATTTTCATGATTAAATTTCTCGTTTTTATCTATATAATGTATGATAAAATTGGCAGTTTTTGGTTCTAAGGTCTAAAATTTTTACTGAAGTACACACACATATTACTTAGTGGTACTATATTAGAAAAATTTCAAGTAGGTATCAATTTTTTTTTCATAGATATTTAAAGTTGAAATTTAAGTAAAATCGATATTTAATGTATTTATATGGATTCTTCTTATTATTTTTAAATACTTTTACAACAATGGTAAATAAAAAAGACAAACAATTTTAAAAATGTTATTGAAGTTCAAATACATATTTCTTAACTCAGTTATCATATATAATATATAATATATATTCTAAAATGGACTTCGTTCAAAATTATTTTTTTGAACGTAATAATTTATCATTTCATTTAAATTTTAATCAAAATTCAACCTGTATTCCTTCAACAGCAGTATCAGAGCTCTTTTTTTTACAATATTAATTGATAAGTAAAAAAAAAATAAATATATATATTATATTATTATAATATTAGAATACCTATTAACAATTTTCTACGACTTTATAATATTAATCGTGTATATCTATTGTTATCATCATTAATCAATAATCAGTATTAATTTTGATTTGGGCCATTTGGCTAGATTAGGTCGATGAATATAAAAAAAAAAAAAAAAAAAATATTTCAATGAATAATGCGTTAACGTAATTAAATATTATTTATTAATTAATATAAAACACACATTTATTTTTCGGACGGACAATATATTTTCATTACGATTTACGAGTAAATAATTTGTCGTTTAATCCTATACAGTATACAACGTCGTATTCATGTTTACATTGAAGGTACGATAAAAATCATAGTAAATATTACATTTAAAGGTAAATTTGCAGTTGAATTATATTTTATTATTTTAGACTAAGAATTTTTGATCGTCTATGTAACGGACAGTACAAAATGACAGATGTGTTCACGCAATTATTTGATTCGCGCATGCTTACATCATGTCACTGTAGTATTATATAAATATGATAATTTAAAATTGTTTTATTTTGATGTAAACTCATATATTATAGATCATAGAGGAACTGATTTTATTCTGAAATGTAATGGAATGATGGAACCTTATTGTTTATATAGACATTCACATTAATTTTACTATTGGAAATTTATAAGTATAATAATATAATAATTAAAGGTAAGTATGACCGTTATTTTTACAATACATATCTATAATGTGGTAATTTTCACGAAAACTAATATTGAAGAGTGCACCCTGAAGGCCTGAATAATGTTCAGATAATCGCATCCCGCGAGAACTTTTAAGGCATATGTAACCAATTGTTAATACTTACCCTGTGTTTTATAAACTTATTATTATTATTATGGTCTAAACTCGTGCGAAATTACTGTAATTTATTATATACCGCTGTGTGTAATATAACCGTATATGTATAGGCGGTGTTTGTAATGCGAACCCTTAAAAACAGTAGGTATTTGGTCCAAATCATTACAGAAATAAGTCATTATATGATTGAAAACGTGCTCTCGTTGGTTTTATTCCGCCGTTCGGACAATGTTATTTTATATTTACAAGTATATACTCGTATACTGTTTAATAGATTTAATAATAATTATTTTACGGAATTCTATTTCGAAGAAACTGCAAACGCGTACAGTTATTATACGTGGATACTTCGATGTAACGTATTATGTTACTCGAATAATACACGTTTAATCAGAAATAAGTTTGTAAAGTATATATTACGATATAATTTCCGAAGAATTTCAGACCCCTGAGTTTTATACGCGTCCCGATAGATTATTGAATTACTAGAAGTTTTCTGGAAAACTATTACTCACTTTTGAAAATAATAATAATAATTATATAATTTTATACTCATCGTGGTACTATAATATATTATAATATACATACTCGTATTATTATATAATATTCTATCGAGTTTTATTTTATTACTAAGATATTTATATAATATAATGACGAAAACCAATGAAACTCATAATATACTTAGTACTTACCCAGTATAACGTTATTGTTGTTTAAGTCCAATGAGTATTTGATGGTCGTATATAAAGTTCGATGCGTTATTCCGTAGATTAATTTTAATTCGTGACGGTAACATTTAAAGTAGAATATAGAGCGTGAAAGAAAATAAAGACCCGTCTTAGGCCGATACGTGACTTTCCCTGGAACGGCACAAAGCCTTTGTAATGAGACTTAGTCACACACTTCTCGGTTCTTCGTCCGTCTCTATTCATTTCAGGATATCAAATAGCCGACGAAACGATGTCTCGAAGTTTTTTTTTTTCAAAAATACAAGTCACCCGTTAGAATGATAATAATAATATTATACCAGGGAAGTCATTTAAGTTTTTTTTCGGGTGTACGAACTTTTAAGCATGCCATAAAAAAAAATATATATTAGTAAATTGTGTAAATATGATAAGAAAGCTGATTAACCAAAAACAATCAAACACTTGAAAAAAATATATACTATTATATATAAATAAAATTATTTATTATTATATATGAAAACATTATGTACAAGTTAATTATATCGGCGAATTGGAGTATTTTTGGATGGCAAAATGTTAACATTTTTTAAGTTAGTGGTGCCGTTTCACAGCCTGCCCCCACGCCAAATGACGACCTTGTATTATATTCGTATTTATACTTATATTGAAAAATAAAGCGTATCTCTAAAGGCCAGTAGATATTTTACTATCGCGCAGTTTACAGACTTATACTCACCGTTATCATATTATAATAATATATTATATTAAGTTCGAATCGTCCAAATAATATATTTCAAACGACTATGCGGTGTAATTTATTGTTATTCGCATAAACTGAAATTCGCTTTATAATAATATAACGTGGCATAAAATTATTTTCCGGAGATCAACAGTACAGTTATACGATTAATTTCCAACACACTTTATGCAAATGTAATTTGTAAAAGTATCGCCGTCCGCCGTTATAAATTGAAACCGAAAATATAATATTATTCTGATTAATTAACGGACCTTGAAGTAATGCATTTCGAGTGTAGCAAATAATATTGTTTGTCTGGCAAAAGGATATTTCATAAACGGAATACGTTTAAAAATTATAATTAAATATATACATTCCAAGAAAAATAATTAATTAATTAATTAATTACGAAATATAATCTTGTAGAAGACGTCGTTCATATATTATAATAATAATAATAATAATAATAATGTATATTACGCGTGCTGGTTAATTTCCACGATTTTAAGGTGTATTTTTTTTTTTTTTTTTTAATAAAATAAATATTTCTAAAATTGCAATAACGCAAAGCCGCAGGCGCGTATCCAGAAAAATATTATGGGGGGGGGGGGGGGTTTAAATTTTTTAAACGTTTTGCAATCATAATTAATGTTTATGATTCGGTTTCAGAACTTTGTCGAATATTGTGAAATGAGAAATTAAATCAAAATATAAAGACATTGAGAAAAGACCGATAATATTATAACATATTATTATTGACGATAGTTAATAATTGAACATTTTGATATTTATGTATGGCTACACAATGCATTGTTTGACTATATGGCATATGGACAATCATTAATCATGACCTATATGTACAATTTTCACTAAAATCGATAATTTATTACTATCACTGACAGTTAATACAATTTTATTCAATTGAAATTCCAAAATCATCAAAAATATAATTAGTATATCAATTCAATTATTTAATGTTAAAGCTTGTACCTACATATCTTCTTTATATATTATAAAAGATCGAGTCATGGGGGGGTTCTAACCCCCAAACCCCCCGTAAATACGCCACTGCAAAGCCGTAATTATTATAATATTATATAGTATAACCCTTTACTCAGGTATTTTGATCTTTGCGCACATTTGTGAATATTAATTGTAATTTAGATCATTAAAAATCTATTATCCCGTTTTCACACTTAATAACATTATACAATATAAAATGTCTAATTTATATTGTGTCAATTTTATCGCGATCGATTTTGCGCGATCAATTGTCGTATATACTATTTGATATATTTTTTCGTTTTATCAAAAAATAAAAAAAAATAAATGTATTTATATAAATTTTGGTGATAAAACGTAAATAATACTTGTGTACAGTCAAAGGCAATATATTACGATCATACCATAAATTATACAATTGTTTTAGAATTATTGCATTATTATGAAAAGTAATTTATATTATACTCTTTGACAATATCGAAATTACAACATATTATTAAAATGTATATGAATAGCCTAGTACAAATTTGTATTAATAACCCCTTAATAACGAGGGGATAATAAATGGGGGAATAATGAGGGAATTACCAGACAAGGATAATATATTTTAAAATCGTAAATATAATACTCTAATTAAATTAATTATATATATAATATATACAAAATAGATTTTTCGGAGTTTCAAAATAGAAACCTTTTTTTAAGAATATTTATAAATACTATTTTAAGACACAAAAAGATTATAATATATAACCTATCCTATGATTAATATATAGCTCTTCTACTATATAGTAATGTACTTGTATAATACATACATATATATAGTATACGAATTTCAAGCTATATATTATTACATTTAATCGTTGAATTAGAAATCCTTTTTTCATGCTCCGTAAACTTAAAAAGCAATCTAGATAAGCAATCAAATTTCATGCTGAATTCGTCTACACTAACTGAGTAGAACGAAACAACTTTATTAATAGTACAAAATGTACGGTATTTAATATATTAGGTTTATTTCATTTCAAATATGTTTTTTTTTTAAAAAAAAAAAAAAAATAACGAAATCCGTTTTTAAATTTAAAATTTCATTTGAAATAAATAATTCAATAAATAAAATATTTAAATTGGTAAATAATAATAATATATTAATATCTTTACATTGAGTTATTATAGCTCTTTTAAATGTTGTCTCAAATTCCTCCTTCAAAATGGGATGTTCTGTATTTTCCTGGTTTACATCTATCTCTATGTTCCATTGTATATAGTCACTTCTATACATTTTTTATATATTGTTTCCATAGTACTTATTTTTCTCTTCTGTGATTATTTTACCGTAGCTCCTCTGAGTATAGTGGCTTTATCTTTATGTTAGCTGAAGAAACGTCTAATGTTCTTATATGCTTTGTCACTTAGACCTTTTGTTAGATAAGAGTCGATGTCCTTGTAAAATTGTTCAGCCACTCTTCCTTGGCTTCCTTTGCATCTCTGTATACCAAGTATTATCTATATTTTTTATATTCGGATGTTCCCTCTTCATTACTTGCATTCTTGTACATTCTTTGTTATTCAATGAGATTTATAATTTCGCAGTATATCCATGGTGTTATAGGCATTTCATTGGTACATTTAAGATGATTCTCTGTTGCATTTATCATTGAATTCCTTAATTTTTCCATTCTTCTTCAACTATACTCTGATTTTTTGTAATAGTTTATTTACTTCTTTATTGAAATCTCTTCTTATTTCTTCATTTTTTAATTTATTTATACACTATTTCCTTTTTGTACCATTTTTCTTCCTTTTCAGGCTTAAGTTCGTATCCACAACTACAATATTGTGATCATGCTTAGATCATATACTATGGATAGAGCATGCCTATATAAACCCATAGAAAATAGTTGTCGGCATTATCGTCAATATTAGCTGCGTATTTGGCCGCAAAATGTTTTAAAGCACATGCGTGTGGCACCTTGTACTGTCATTGGATACCTTAAGTGCAAAGGCGCACAGAATTTTGCGCCATTTTCACTACTCTATATGTCATTTCTATCTAAAGTATATATATGATCTAATGGTCAAGGGTGCATAACATTATGAGAGTGAGTGAGGTTAGATTGAGCACCATCTACAGGTATATTTTATTATAATATATTTATATATCTGTATCACGAACAGATACATATTATTATCGTGGTGACGAGAGACGAGATACAGTAATAATATTATACGAATTATTCGGTGGTGTTATCTTCATACAGCTTGGTGCCGAACCACGTTTTGATAAATTATTATACCGTGGTTGTCTGACGGGTTTTTTTGTTTGGATATATATATATAAACTGATGTATTATAGAGTAACATACTCGTATTTTTGGGTACAATACTAATACGCGGGAAAACGGCGACGAAAAAAAAAATACCACTACGGTACGTATAATATTATTGCATTATTGCGCAATTACCGCGGTATATAAAACGCAATGTCGGGGATATCAATATTTTATGTGTTTGTCCGTAAATTATAATATATATATATACCGTTGAGTGATACGGAATGCGGTGAAATAATCGTTGAAAATCGAACGTATTGTCATTTCCCAATGGCGTAATAAAAAAAAAAAAAAAAAAAAAAAAAAAAAGTGTATAGCTATAAATTCTTTTATATTATTCTCGCAGCGGACGAAAATGTTTAATGGGACTATGGTATATCATCGTCGACGGTATTTTTGAAATTTCGGACACGGGTGATGACGACAAGGCGAGGAAAATAGTTCTCGATTACCGAGAGGGGTAAAATGTGGCGAAAAAAAATACGCCTGGCATTCGATAAAAACGGGAAATAAAAATTCAAATTCCATGCAAATTAACTGTATTTTCCCGTACACACTACATACAGAGTAAAGTTGTTCGCACAAGTAGCCTCAGCCGTTTGCGGTTGTCCCCGCGTTCCGAAATCCGCATCATCGTAATAATCCCCCTATAATATGTACGTATAATTCGCCGCGTGATATTATCTACACAGACTCAGACGATCTGGACTTGCGGTGTGTACGTGCGGCGCGTACGCGAATTTAATTTCCTTTCCGTTTTGGCTGTGAAAATTACCGCGTCCGAATGAAAAATATAAAAAACGGAAAAAAAAAAAAATATAATACGATATAATAATATATGATAAAACAAAGGGAAACTGAAATACGAAGTGATGATTATAATAATAATGATAATAAACAATATACATAATATTATTATTGTTATTATCATTTTCCTCTCCCATTCATAAAGTCACCGCGCAACGCTATCGTTATGATACATTATAATATTTTTTATAATAGAACTATTTTTTTAACGGAGGAAAATCATTTTAAAATTATAATATTCTTTTCAGATCAAATATTGTGATAATTACATATTTGTCCGTAATTTATTATACGTTTCAGTCATGCGAGATGTATAAAACTTTTTCGATTTATTAATTATTATTAGTTTCTCCCTAAAACTCAATCTAAAAATATATTATTAATAAATATTGTACATGTTAGATTTGGTATTATAGGTTTGGCACAAACATTTTATAATATTAGTATAAGTTAAATAATAGACGTTGTGGAATTCGACTAAATTTTAGCTGAAGTGTCGTTCAAAAATCATTCAATATCTCATTTTACACTTCAAAAAGTTACACGGTTTAGTATTACAATTAATACTAACCAATAGTATATTAATAATATAGAAACGTACCTATATATATATATCACACGATAATTATGTTTTTGACATACCTCTTCTATATACTGTAAACACGAATAAACAATATTATACATACAGGTATTTGAATTTTTTCTTTTTTCAAGTATAATTTTTTAGAAAAACAAAATTATCATTATTAATTAATATACATACATTAATGTTCCATGTAATAATTAATATTAAATATATTCTATATAATACATATATTTATTTATATATTATTTTTCTTATGTTATAATATCATACAGACATTTTAAAATAATAAGAAACTACTCTAATTTGTTACAAGATATTATTAGTTAGCTCCATTAAAAAAATGTAAATATAGTAAATAACAATTTTTTAATTAAGCAATATTTTTTTTTTACGCCTAATTTTCATTCTGAGGGAAATTGATCGGATGAGAAATTATATTTTAAATAATTAAATTATATCAATTAAAATATGAAAATAATGTTTCTATATATTAATTTTTTTATAATTTTTTTTTTTTAATTTACGTAATGGTAATTATGTCATTTTGTAAACACTTATTTAAAATTAACATAAAATTAGAGTTGTAAAAAACCAACGAATATTGTAATTAATTTTTAATTTGAAATGTAAAATAAATACGATGGAAAACGTTTGTTTTAACTGTAGACATAATTGCATTCTATAATTCTAAATAACTAAAAGTATTTTAGGTGTTACTACATGCTAAGTTGACGAAATCAGAAATATTAGGATTTTGATACTTGTATCCAGACACGTAGCCAGGATTTTTTTTGGGGAGGGAAGGGGGTGGTCAAAAATTATTTCAATTATTATCACTTATTTATTTATTATTAATTAATAATTCAACTTTTAACGTACATACATGATACATTATTACAATTTACATTAATATAGTAAACTTTAAAATCATTTTATAATATAATCAATTTATATTTAACATTAATTAAATATTTCGAGGGGTCCGACCCCATGGACCTTCCCTTGAATATACGTCACTGCTTGTATCATATGGCAAACAAACGTTTTATTGAATTTCAACTATTTGATGTTTAATTTTAATGGAATTGTTTTTACCTACGAAATCGATATGCATGCAATTTGATTATTATTAATTTCTCAAAATTATTATTACAAATTTACGACAAACAGTTGGTAAAAAATTGTATATCCCATAAAAAATTAAAAATACAACATAAACATTTGCGTAATAATTTTACAAAATTACTTCACGTTACAAAATGTACAATGACTATTAACATTGGCGTAGTGCTAACATAAATAATAAAACATTTGTGTTTCCATTCTGTTATGTTTTGTATGAATATTGTGTTTTAATATTTTGAAAAAAACTTGCATATACATTTTACATTATAATAATTAATAATCACAAATAGCAGTGCGATAAAATAATTATAAATATTATTAATAATGTACAGATAAAAGTAAAATTAAGGCAGGTATACCGAATCGCAATATTCGTATAATATGAATAATACATTTTCACTAAATCGTATATTATTGATGTTTGGAAATGTATAGCAATTATACTATTGTTTACAATAACAACGTTGTAATAATAATATCGTTTTGCGATTAATAAATCAAACACGTCCGTTAAAATTAGAACACGACGTCTTTTTAATTAAATATGAAAAATGAAATTTAGTCTGAGTGTATTTTCGATTTGAATTATATATCGAATAATAGTTTATTATTAATAATGTCACAAGCTTACCGTTTTTATTTAGGAAATAAATTAATATATCAACGTTATTATATAATGCAATGGATGAATATTAAAAATCATAAGTTAGTATAATATAATATTTTAATAATAATTTTTTTATCATAATTACACCTAACAATTGAAAATGTTATCGTTTCACGATGCGAACTGATTACGTCTTATTTTTAAATGATAATGCTACGGAGTATAATTTAGAAATTAATTTAAAATATTAGATAATTATATTGTAAAATAATATTATATTTTCACGTAAAAATTGTTTTTTGAACATCATAATTTATAAGTATATAACCAATATTATTTTATCAACAATTAAATTGATTACTTTAATAATAATAATAATAATAATAATATATATATAGTTCCACTTGGCGTTTCAACTAATTAAATGTAAATGATTATTGTTATTCATCACCTAGGTAGGTATTATTTTAGTGTATTACTGTTTTAGATAAAAAAAAGTAAAAAAAAAAAAAAAAAAAAAAAAACAGTTATTTAATTTGAAAAATTATTAATAACGCTTAGGTAGTTTAAATTAAATAAATAGTATAATGTAACGATTTAAATAAAACGAAAGAATATTAAATTAAGTTAAACTGTATATTTTATCTTTCTCGTGATGTTTAAGCGAATAAATTAAAATCACTTGTTCAAGAAAAGACAATTGTATATTATAATTGTTGATTCTTATTACGCAAATAGTATCAAATGTTAACAATAATATAAATAGCATTTTAGGTTAGGTACGTAGTACGTTAAAAGTAAATTGAAAAAAATAATACATTTAAAAGTACGTAATATACGTAGTAATGATTTTCGCAATATTAATATTAGTCTCGATTAAAGTAATAGTTATGAAAAAAATGAATTCTAATAAATAAAAATGAAATAAAAATTTAATTATTAAATTTTTTAAGTGATAAAATTGAATTTAAAAAATAAGCATTTGCTTCGACGACTGATGTAATAGAATTTAAGCTACATTTTCAAAATATAAAGAAACTTTATGTAATTATTAAAAATAAAATAATGATTATAGCGCCTTTGAGCCTTTGACAAAACTCTGTCAAACTGTATTTTGTAAAATATAAACATCGTACGGGTTATAATTATTTCGTAATATGTATTTTAATAGGTTTTAATATTAAAATATAATATAAATATTGAAAAACGAACTTATATTAAAAATAAATGTCAATATAATAATAATATATTATTAAAATTTGTATTATTAGTATTTCTTATGTAAGTACCTGATAGAATCATTAGAAAAAAAAAAAATGTATAAACGGGGATATTTGATTTTTCATTCGATTTAATAATATCTAACAATAATTTAACTACCCATTGGAAGTAATTTAAAAAATAATTTTTGTCCATCATTTTATTAAACACGCAAGATAGAAGACGTGAGTATGTACATATTATTTAATTTTTCTAAAGCTAAGAAAACATCCTCTGTCAATAATTTTTGGCGTTATTAATGAAATCAGAATATAGGTCAACTTTTACAAACGTTCAAGATCGAAAACAAGTCTCGGTTTAAAGTTAATCTTTAAGTTTAAACACGATGCGCAGTATAACTTTATTAAACATCACCGATATGTTTATAGTTGTATGATGAGTGATTGATTGATCGCGATAATATCATATAATTATTACCTCGAAAAATAGGCGCCTTATAACATTTATTTCTATTTATTTTATTTAAAAACAAAGCGCAAAAGGCCGTACGTAATAATATAATAATTTATGGACTGTTATAGAATTGATCCGATATTATTCTACTAAACGAGACGTTATAATACTCATCATAATGCGAAAATTCGATTATTACAAATTCTTATTATTATTTTAAAATTCCCAGACAAGATCAATAATTCAACTAGTATTTAATTATTTATAATATACGAGTACTTATAATATATATTATATACCAATCGATAAAATCGATAAAATCACATAGGTAATAATATTATTATAATATAAACTCGTATTATTAGACTGTTATTATGTGTTAAGTGGTACCTAACCAGTAATAATAATAATAAAAATAATAATAAATAAGCGTTCGGATAGATACCTAGGTCACAACTTGTTGGTAACCTCCGCCACCGCTGTCACCGGTATTATTATTTCGTCCTGTTGAATGCGACCGCGAAATATAATATCGTACGACAACGTGCGGTTTATACTATAATATAATAAGGACCGCAACAGTATAGTGATAATATTATATAATATCTGACAACTACCCAACGTTGTCACGTGTATTATATTTTTATATATTATAATAAAATATATTATTATTATTATTATTATTATTATTATTATTATTATTATTATTA